>CAUYQG010041029.1:0-25757 GCA_963574415.1 Tarsius wallacei | reverse complement strand
ACCATTACAGACAGAGACATAGCAAAACTTTATATGTATAGCCAATTAAAGAAGAACTCGTAAAGTTTCTTTTTTTCAGCCAAGACATTAGAGAAACAACAGGGTGCCAACAGGAAGGGCAGCAGGACCCGAGGGCCAAAGAGACATCCCAATTGGCAGTCACCATTAGGGACAAAACTTCAAGTGCCCATCAGAAACCTCGTAAGAACAAGGTTTCTTGCTAAAGGGATGGGTCCATTGCTGTGGGTACAGTCTGAAGCAGGGCTCTAGAAGCATAGTTGCCCCAAAGAGGCCTAAACCTCCAGAACCTTGTTCACTGTGCAGGCCAGAAAGCCCTTGGGAAGCGGGTGCACTCGCTTTGGAAGAGAGGAGTGAACACCTGGCTCAGAAATGGTGGCCATTAGGGAGGCCTGGAAATCTGCTAAAGCTCCTGGCATGACTCACCATCACCCCAACCACCCCCCAGATGAATATTAGGGTGCTGAAACCCAAATTAATATCTGAATTAACAGAGGTGTCAGCTGTTTGGTCCTGGCCATCCATGTTGAAATCATATAGCCTTATCTTAATAAAAAGTTACTAAAGGTAAATTCAAAGTATAAATATAAAAAATTGTCTATAAAACAGTAAAAGAAAGAAAGCAAAGATGTACAGAAGGTTGTTGGTATACAGGTATTTTTTTTGGTAAGGAAAGATATAAAGGAAAGAGAATACTTTTGAATAGGAAAGGATCTTGTATGGTACATTTTTGTCCTATGATAAAATGGCTGGTTATTTGAAGGAAGGAAAGTATAGGACAAAAATAGAAGTCTCAAGCATGTTGAAAAATGGTCTGAGTATGTTGAAGATGGTATGTGGAACATTTGTGAAAAGAAATGTGTAAAGTAATTCTGCAAACAATCAAGTTTATAAAAATCTAGTTACTTCTATGAATTTACCTTTAATATCAATTACACTAATGCTAGGCCAAAATACTACTCAGAGACCAAAACATGAGCGTCTTGATTAACAATTTCCAAAATAATTTCTCCTATACACAACAGAGGGGCAAAGGATGAGAAATTCAGTTAGCTCCCCACCATCTTTTTACAAAAAGTGAAGTTTTGTTGTTTTTTTTTTTTACTTTTAAAAGACAATGTTGTTTTTCTTTTCAAAATCTTTGGACTATCACTTTGGCTAAACAAGTAACTTTTACAGTGGCCTGTGTTATAACATTATGCATTTAAAACCTTTAATATTTAAACCCTTCAGGCTCTCAGTTCAGTCTTCCTAGGATGGGGTAAGATCCTACACCCTCCTCCTGAACTGCCTGCAGACCAGGTAATTTGATTTCACTCACAGTGGTTTATAGTCAGCTATAGTGTTTCTCAACTTTAAAATCTCCTTCCAGGCATAAGGATTACTAATCCAACATAGGATGGATAACAAAATGGCTTTCTGTTTTAAAGTATTACTAATTATTTTTGTTAAACTTTGAGGTTCCCTGTCAAGGTAGAAGGGCAATACCACCCTTCCTCCCACTCCTCTCATCAAAAGTGGAGAGATGTCAATCTCCCGTCCCCATAGTGGAGGTTACCTGGCATCCACCCTTTAATATATCAGTCATTGTGAAGGTATATCAGACCTATCGTAAAAAAACAAAAGGGACAGTTTTCTCTTGCCAATGCTACTTGTTTTAAATTTCCTTGTTCATTATCATTTTCTACAATTTAAACTACAATCTAACTACATAGCTCCAAACTAATGCTTTCAATTTTTTTCTTCAGACTTTCTCAAAGTAGCTGTATTTCCTTGTTTAATTCTATTAACAAACCCCTCATAAATGTCTGTAAATTTTTATCACAAAATCCAAAGAAACCTGAAGACAAGCTGTAGGGTCATCCACGGATGGCCCCAGGAATTCACTGGTGCAACAGTAAAACTTGCCTGGACTCCTGTAGTAGGGTTGAGTCCACTGGCATAACTATAAATACTCTTACCAGACATCAAAGCCTCGATATGTTGCAACAGCAGCTATAAAGGCCTTTATTATAATAATATGACTTCTAATAATATAAGATACTAAAGATATCTAACAACTCCATAGGTTCCTGTCCTCTCATCCTTTCCTCTTGCTCTAGACAGGTAGGGACATCTCTACATTTTTATCCAGCAGGAAGCAGCTACAGAAGCCTGAACTCCATCCCTGTTCTCCGGTATAAATAAGAATATTTTTTAAATAACAAGAGGGGGAAATGAAAGGACCCAATGAGCAGTCATTTTAACACTGCCTAGTAATATCATGTTTTTCAAGCAGTTCACTTTAATTTACCCTCTAATCACTAGCCAAGGACAGAACTGGTTTCTCAGAGGTAGCTACTAATAATTGTTTTACAACCCCCTCCCCAGCTTATTTTGTACTAATTAGCTTTTCCATTTCAAGTAGGTGCCTCTACTCATAAGACCCAGGTTAATCTAATCAGTCCTTTGTAACCCTCATGACATAGACAGACCCCATCACCAGGGCAGCAACTATGTGACTAACTCACTTATCTGCCTGTTGTCCATCATCTGACATCAGAACCTATATGTACCTGCCCCTTTGTGATGACATGGAGCAGACAACCACCCAGTCACCTTAACGACCTGCCCCCCTCAAAGGGGAATGTTTAAGTGTATTTGACCTCAAGTAGCCAGCCACCACGGCTTTACTAGACTCTGGTGTTGTCATGTGCTCCTTGAGCTATGGCTGCCGCCATGTTTCCCAAGCTTTGGCCCCCCTCTCCTACCTTGGGGAGGTGAGTCAATCTCTCTCTCTCTCTCTAGTTTACTTTATAAACTATATTTTCTTATCTAACTTATGTGCAATTCTTTGCGTCTTTCATGTGGCACCAGATCGCACAACCCAACTCCAGCAGTCTGACCTCATATTTTGGAGGCCCTGCTGGGGTACATATTTTTTTACCCAACACCGAGTAGTGTTGAGAACTTTTAGAGGCTGTTTATATCAAGGGCAAGATCCCCTCAAGGAAGAAGTTCTAGTCACCAACGGGAGAGGTGAGTAGCATTTGAGCTGAGAGTAGAAGAGAAGGTGATTGGGTGCGGTGTAGTGCGAAACTTGTGGATTTTTTGGCTCATTTCTAAAATGAATTCTAGAGCAGCCAGCAAAGTTTTCAAACAAAGTTTATTAGTGAGGAAAAGAAAAGAAGGAAAAAGGAATATTCATAGCAGAAACACCTGCCATGGGCAAGTTTCTCAAAGAAAACTGAACTTACGCTCTCAACCACAAGATAGATATAGCTGCTTGTTATTGATATGCTAATGAGGGTGGAGCACAGCTGCCTTCTTTGGCTCTGATGAGAGGAGGAGTGGTCTTATGATCATTTCCGTGGTTTTGATCAGTTAAGGGATGGGGTTGAGCCTCTTACCTTCAACGGGGAACCTGAAGGGTTTTTTGCTGCTTATAAACTGAAAGGTTGGGCTGTCTGTTCTATCTGACGGGGTTTCTTTTGATTTGCCAAGGGGACAGGGTAGGCTGCCAGCTTGGCCTGCAGTAAAATGGAGTTTTAAAAGTCTCTGTATGCCTCCTAAAACCTTCCTTTGGAAAATGTATCTGTGTCTGTCTAGCCTGTGCTGGCGACCCTGCCACAAAGGAGCACCATATACAGAAATGTTGAAAAGGAATGTAAGGAGAGTTGAAGAACAAGACAAGGCACAATGAGGTTTTTAGATTTTTTTTTTACATTCAACTTAGAATTTTATTCGTAAACAGAAAGTCAATATTGAAAGAAAAGCAGACACTGGGGAAAGTTGCCTGTAAAAGGATACTGCAATGAAAGACAGGCCATGAGTCTTCTTTTGTGGCTCATTTGTACGACTTGAAGTTATTTTTAAGAAGGAATTTTGTTGCCTTTAATGGCAAACAAGTCTGTGGTTTGTGGAAGTCTATGGCGCATCCATGAGAAAGTGTGATGCATCCTGTTTGCAGACAAGGACTCTATGGCTTCCTTGCTCACAACTGTACACTGGGTTTTAGCATCAAGCCAGTCCAGTTCACATGCTGACTTGCGATATTTACAGACATGAAATTACACCTGCATACAAGCTAAACAGGACAGAAACTGAAGTCTGAACAATTTCATCCACATCCAAAATGTTTCTGGGAAGCACAGTCCCTTGTGATTCATTTGACCTACCCCATTAATAACATCATTTTGAAACTATTTTTAGCCCAAAGTATTTTCTCCAACTTGAAATGGAAACACGTTAGGAATAAAGTTAAAAAAACACCGAGTGAGAAAGCGTTTTCTCCATGTTCGTGACATTCAGAATTGCTTAATGACACCATAGATATCTTCAAAGAAAAAGAACTGGATATGATTCCCCAGGATTCTTCCCTTGTTATATGCCCAGCCCAAGCGACAGCCCATTAGGGAGAACTCTGACTGTGACCCTCGATTTGTGGCACGATGTTGGGAAAAGACAGGGCCAAGAATTTTTCACTCTTGAGACCTTTGCAGAGAGATGTTCACAGTTGGGCAAGCGAAAGTGTTTCCGACATTAAAAGGCAGCAGCATGTCCTGGCCTACGGTTTGTGTCACAAGTGACAGACCTGAGTTGCCTTCGACTCAGGCAAGCAAAAGAGAAAGTAGAAAAAGAAGTCCAAGGATTAAGTTTCCATGTGTGTCTCCATTCACAACAGATGGCCTCCACCCGACAAGCTTCATTTGCTGATCTCCAGATGGGCAAATAAAATGCCATTTTGATCTTATTGTAAATTTGGGAGGAAGGTTGTTACAATCTTTCAATCACATAGAAAAGAAAAGGAATTTCCTGCAGGCAGAGATGCTAAGCTAAAAGTATAAAAATTAAGGCTGTGTAAGGATTCTACCTGTAAGTACATTAGTCTTCACTGAAGCCTCAGTTTTAATTTGCTGCAAGCCTTAGAGAAAAACATCTACAAACAATGACTGAACAGTTTTGATAGTTCATGCATATAGTATATTAAAGAAAAAATCGTGTCTAGCTTTTGGTAAATCCTGTGAGATTCAGTATGCATTGAGAAAATCACCCTATTTTAATAGTTTCATTGAATATTTAGTTTTATAATTATCTTCCTGTTTAAAATTCAAACTCTTAACATTAAGTTTTTCTTACTCTGCTAAGCAGGTTTCCCCATTATTCCTAAAATGTTTCCTTCCCTCTTCATTTTCACAACTAAAACCACAGCCATGTCATCTGGCGCCTCTTTGATTCATGCAATACTGCGCACACTTGATGTCTTGCCTTTGATTTGGTGTTTCATTCCGCTTCCCCACCTGAGCCAGTCTCTCCAATATTATTCTCAATTATGTGGCACCCTCCATGAAACCCTCCCGCACACACACAAACACACATATCCAAAAGGTTTCAGTATCTACCTAATGATTAAAGTTCAAGATCCTGACTATAGCAAGGACACTTAACTATCAATTTGGAAAAATACTGTTCTGCGTAGACTTCACTTCTGAAAAGCAATCCCTCTGCTTTGAACACAGGAAAATGATAAGGCAAACATGATTTTCATTCTATAATTATGTTCAAGAATCATAGACTTTGCGTTTCACATGAGAACACCAAACTCAGCCAACACACTCAAATGGAAATATTTGATTCATGCCTGCACCTTCAATTAAACTAAACGACCTAGCTCAGTGCTAAGCATATGGTCAATTTTCAGTTGAGAATGATTGAACGATGTATTTGTTGTCTATTAAGTTCTCAATGTTCTTTTAAAGAAACACAGTAGCCCCTGAGAGCCCCAGGAGAGCATAATGAAGTGAAGCCCAAATGCGTCTGCTCACCGAACAGCGGTATGAGAAGTAGTGCCACCTCTCAGTGATGACCACAGTCTGGAATCCAGGAGACCTGGGCTCTAATTCTGAGTTCTAAGTTCTTCAACATTAGCTTTTATTCTGGGTAGTTATCTGCCTCTCCAAGCCTGGGTGTCTGCATAAATCAAATAGGAAAATAATATTGCATGCAATACATAAAGTTGTGTGAGAATTAAATAAGATGGCGCATGTAAAGCCTTTTGTGCATTTTAACCATGCCAGTCCCCCACCCCCAACACACACACACATACACAGAACTATGATTATGTTCAGCGTCAGTGCACTCTTTCTTTATAAACTTCTAGAAGAGAGGGTCTCTGGTTCTGTCATCCTGGACAATGTTGAGCAAAACACCTTAGGTACTTTATTATGCCATTGGTTTATTGTGATGATAAAAATTCTGTTGCCACATTCCCCCTTTAATCCTCTATTCCAGCTGCATCAAGAGTCTTGTCCTTCCAACAAATCCTATGTTCTTTTACACCTCCCTGATTTCACCTCATTCTCTCACCTCTAACACCATTCTCTTTCCCAGAAGTCTGAGGAATGAGCAAGTCACCAAATGGTTTTCTAGTTATCACCCATGTATGTAAAGGTCAGTCGGTTTTGACACCTGTTAACTCGTTCATCACCAGACCGATGTGGCTGCTGTTGCTTGTCTGCACCTTTGTCTCCTTACTTTATCATCCGGCAGTACTTCTTTCCAGAAGTCACACCTTCAGTCAAAAAGGCCAGTGGTTCCTGCAAGACAAGGAGAATCCTTCATGCTCAATGGTGAAGAAGAGAACATGGCCATATGATCCTTGACCACAGTTAAGAAAATCACCTGGGATTTCGCCTAGGTGGGTGCCTAACCCCCTCCTCAGCCATATCGTGAGCAGTGTCCTTGACACATGATTGGATCTGCAAACCCTGGCAAACTGTTGGTGCCCAGAATTTCTGCTCCAGTCCACTGAGAACCCACTGCTCGAAGTGCATGAGAAATTCATAGTACTCTGCCTTCCTTCCCTCACATGCTTTTTGTTTATCCAAATCTCTTCAGCTGATCTTGTTGTATGATAGGCTGGCTACTCCTTGTGTAGTCTTTCAACAGAAAAGTTGTCTGCTTGATCACCTGATAGGAAAAGGGCTTTCTTTTGACTTTTAAAATACCTTTCTCAGTTAAACATTCAACATTTCAAAGAAAGGGTGATTAGACTATTTGAGAAAAGTGTCATGGGAGCTCCTGGCTGATTGTCATAGAAGAAGCACAAAATTGAAGTCAGACCGAGTTCTTACAAGCTATGTGGGCTCTTCACTTGTTTCCTCATCTGTTAAGGGAGGGTTTTAAGTGTATCTACAGTTCAGGGCTGTGAGCGGATGAAGTGAGACTATGCCAAGTATGTACGGTGTCTGGTGCAATACTCCTACAGGAGGCATTAGTGAGAACACAGTTCTTTTCCCACATCTTCCTTCCTGCCTGCTCGACTCCTCTACTCTGAGTTAGAGAATAGCAAATGAGAAGGCTCTCATGTATACCTAGCATCTCCCTGGAATAGACATTCTTAACCCAGGGTTCAAGTTTACTTGTAGCATGCAGGGATGAAGACACTCAGAGGAAAGATAACAATGGGTTCATTCTCCTGAAAGCACATTCCAGCCAATCCAAAGTCATATGCCATGGTTGTTTTGTAGAGAAGAGTGCTTTTTTCTTCTCTTTAGGCCTGATAAATGAGAAATTTCTGAGGATTTTTTGAAGATCAATTGAAAAAGACTTGTGAGGAATAGTAAGGAATTTCAAACAGAGCCTTAGAGTGCCAGAAGATGGAAGAGATAACTAAAGGAGGCACTGTGTGCCAAGAATGGAAGACGCAGCTTCTTCCCAAGGGGCTGGGTTTCTTTTCTTCCTTTTTGCTTTCGTCCTTCTCACTCCAAGCTGCCTCCACTTCTTGAAAGCCTGTGACAGGTTTGGGTTCTAATTTGATGCCGTAGAGCCTGCCTCAAGTCTTGTAATTTTATTTCATTTTGTTTTTTCAGTTATTACCTAAAATGGCTCTCCTTATTTTGTTCATGCCTCCCCAAACGGTTGATTATCTCACAATGAGCACTTTCTCCACCAAAGTGGAACTCTAAATCCTGAATCTTAACAGGGCCAAAGCTTCTTTCAACTCTGTACCGAATCTGGTTTCGTGGTCAGAGGAGATGAGTTTCTACAAGATAAGGAGGTTTTTTGTATGAAAACTTGCAATGTGTTCCTCTCTGTTGCTGTCTCATTTTCTCCCAGTTACGGGTGCCCATGGTGACGGACAGTGCTGCAAATTCTTACTTTAAGCAAAATTTGCTCCTGATTCTGTAAAGTCTCAGATGGACAAATAATTAACTTCTCAGATATTTATCTAAGCATTTTACCCTGTAGCCTAAAATTTTTATGAATTCTAGAATATTCCAGAATATTTAAATAAAAGTGGTTTATTTTTCAGAACAGAAATTTGCATTAAAACTCAAAATATTGTCCTCTAAATGTGTCCTCCATTACACCTGATCTACACAGATAGGACTCAGATGGGTTTCCCTGTAAGTTCACTTTATTATGTTTCCTATACTAAAATTTATAATGTAGACATTTAGCTCTTAGAAGAAAAACTATGGTTCCTGGCAATTGTTATTTGTCTTTCTCTTTAAAGACAACTGTGGAATCATCTCTGAGTTCCTTGGTCTTAAAGACATACACATGCTAAGTTTATAATTTCATGATTTCTCCATGTAACATGGGCACTGTTCTAGAACCTAGATTTGAGTGGATGCCTCTGTGAATTAAAATGCGAAACTGTTCATCAATTTTCATAATCAGAAAAAAGCAAATAGATTATTTTGACATTTCGAACAATATACTAAAAGTGAAAGATGATCTCATAGACTCTGTGGTCTAGTCCTAGCTGATGTAATTATGCCAGGAGTCCCCTGTAAAAGTAATCAGGGAAGCTCAAAAAGTGAGCACTCCCCAGATGTGATCTTGCCAGTGGCCTTAGTATACGACATCAATGAGTTAAATGAGGAAACTACCAGAGGCGAACATCTAGGTTTTAGGTTTCAGATGAGATTTTTGCTTGTGCTCACCTCAGGAAATGAATATTGCAATCATAAATTGTTGTTCTTATCCAGGAGATGAACCATAGCAGTTTCACTTAGCCCTAGAGTATTAAATTTCTTTAACACTTTGCCACATTAGAATATGTTTTCCATCTGAATCTGATGATGCAATATTTGAAGGGAGAAATAGCCAAATGACATTCCATAACAAGCCATAAAAGTTTATGATGCACATAGTAGGATAATTGGCACTAGAGGAATTGAATACTTCCTTATGGATAATATTTGATAAGATATGGCATGTATAACAATCATAACATTTCAATCAACCAATGATGGCTACTTTAGAATGCATTTATTTTATCGTTTCCATAATGGATTTTACAGTGCCAGAATTGGTTCTACTCTACTAGAAAGAGGGAAAAAAGACCCTATTTTTTTTCCTCCTACATTTATTTTCCATTGTAATCTTTTGCTTGTGCATTTTATTCCTTCCTCCCACCTCCTTCTAGATTGTTTCACCACAAGCTGTTGACAAATGATTTGTTGAAACCCAAAGCTAGTGGGCAGAAATGTTTTATTTTTCTGCTTGAGTCAGCATTCTTTTGGTAAAGTCCTTTTACAATATTAATTAAATCATTCATAGACAGTGTCCTTTCTCCTAGTTTCCAGATTTACTAAACCTCACACCTGTTTTTCTTTGGGTTTTGTACTATATCAGCTTATAAATCTTCCTATATTTCCCAGTATAGTTTCTTATGAAATAACACTCCCCTAAAAAAAACTTTCAGCCAACTGTTTTCAATAGTGGCAGTCAGACCTGAAGTTGTCAATCAAAGAACAGCTTATCAGTCTGAGCTTTTTCTTTTTAAGCTTGTACTCAGTGACTTTTGAGACCTGTCAACACCCAGTTGATTTTAGCCCTAACAATAAAGTCACACTCTATCTCCCACATAGAAGCTTTAAGATTAAATTCTGATGTCATATACGTCATATTTACATAGTTAAAACTCATAACAAGCAACCCACAGGCAATAGGATGTAATAACCATGCAACAGAGCCATTTCCTGTCCCCCTTTTTTCTCTCACACTATGTTTTGTGCAGTTTATTGGATGTGAATGTTATGAAAATGAAAATCGTCTGGGAGAAACCTGCTGGCCAGGTCTGAGGTTTAGAAGAATCCAACTGGAGGAGTATATAGAGTTGTAAATGCTTGGCCACCTCTTACATTATAAAGTAGGAACACTTTCAACATTCCTTTCATTTCCAGAAAAAGGAGAGATGGGAGGCCACGATTGCATGTGCTAACAGCTGATTTTTAATGTCTTTAATTCTTCTAGTATTAAAGGAAAACAACTAACTTGGGGTCAGAAAACTTGAAACACCAAAAGTTTCACAGTTTTTATTTTTCAACACAAAGCACTTACTTCAAATGCACTGCGAGGTGAACTTTAACCATGGATGTGATTTGAGAGTCCAATGCACTGTAGTACTTTGAACAGCCAATTTAGGGAATTAAGCATTTTCTTGGCAATCATTTTAGAGCTAGAAATATGTGTGTCATATTAAAGTAAGAAAATGAAAAACACTGTCCGTTATTTAATTTGAAGCTTCTGTCACATCAAAAGATTTGGCTCAAAGTAAAAATATTGACAAGAAAATAAGGCTCTAATGGAAGGACATTATATACCACGATGTGGACACTATTTTGTAACCTCATTTAAAGAGAAGCAGAACGGAATCATTCTCTCAATAATGTTACTTTGGAAAACCTTCTGTATCAATAAAACCTAAAATATCATTAGGCTTTATTTTTAGAATAAGTTCTTATTCCTTCTGGGGCTGATGTTTCTTATTATTTATGCTAAAATATGTATGTACAACTAAATTTAACAGCCAGATTTTTATCACTATGCTGGAAAACATTTGCACTGCCTTTCTACCATACCTGAAAGCTTTAGTTACATTCGTGTGAAATAATAATAAGGAGAATTATAGAGAATTAATATTTTTAATAGTTTTAATTGCCTAAAAACAAAATCAAACAAACAGAAAAGACTATACTAACGCTCTTCATGAGGTTAAGACTATACCAGCACTCTTTAAATCCCATCGCTTCCATACAGAAATCAGGTTGTTTCAATATCTTTTTCTTTTTCAATCACTGTAGGAAGCCAACTTCTGGACTCACTGATTTGTTCTAGCAAATAAAATAGAGCTTTCAGAAGTACGTAAGCATTCTTAAAGTCTCAGCAATGGAAATGCTTTTATTTGTTAGCAAAGAATGCAAGCAACTCCCTCCCTCACTCCCTCTCTCTCTCTCTCTCTCTCTCTCTCTCTCTCTCTCTCTCGTGTGTGTTGCACTGCATACTCATGGTTTGATGGAGAAAATTCAAGAGAGGACTCCTCTATCTAGACCTGCATGCTTCCTCCTCACAGGCCCACCACTAAGTCTGAGGTTCTGCTAGCAGAATTCATTCCTCCTTATTAAGCATTTTTGTCTCCAGTAATTCTCAGCTCAAAAGAAAATAGTCCTAAAGCAAAAGTTTGTCAACAACTCCCACTACCACCCCAAGGGTGAACACACTTAGCTTATATTATTTGTGAGCAGTATATTGAGAAATAGTTTAATGTGATTCCGGAAATAATTATTGGACACCCATGAGTTTTGGAGGCATTGTTCTATTCTAGGCACCGGAAAAGGGGGGGGCGGGGAGGACGTAACGAAATATCAGGATGACTACATCTCCTGCCTAATGGGAAATTAAAGAGATAGGTAGAGCTCATCAAAGACAAAGAAAGAGAGAAAGTAAAGATATAATGAAAGGGGCAAAGGTGGAGGGGCCAAGACATGGAACAGGGAATCAAAATAAGAAACCAGAAGATGTCAAAAGCAAATCTCTTCTTTTGTAGTATGAGTAGTGTAACCAAAAAAAAAAAAAAGTAGCAATAATTTGTCATATCTACATTCTTCCACCTTCCTTTTTTCAGAGGGAAGAGCCTTGAGGAATAAACAAAATCAGTCATGCCAGTGAATAACTTTCAGTTATAAAAATATGACATATTAACACAGCCTATCTGAGTCAATGAATATCATTAAACATCCTATAGAATTTCAAACTTTTACATAACCTTTGAAGAAACTTTAGTTATTAATACAAGTTCTATGAAAACATGAAACTTCCATATGAAGAAAAAAAAATAGCCACCTTGTTTCTGCCTAATTCTTTTACTTCTGTGCTAGAGTACACTAAGGATGGAGAAAGTTTAAAATAGTTTCTCAGGACTGTAAGTCCCGTTGCATATATGCCACCTAGAAAAAGGTGTCTCTTTCAGCTGGTATCAAATATAAGGACGAGATTCAACTCCTGGAGTCTCTGCCAGCAGTTATAGATGGTGTGCACTTCAAACGCTTTGGAGTTGGTGTTTAATTCCGAGAAGCATGTAGCATGTTGGAGAGATCTCAGTATGTTTATGAAATCACAAATGGAGTTGGAAATCTTATGAAATAAACCAAAGGATCATCCTCTATGAGGAATAACCGTGAAGTAGCATCATCGATTTTAAACCACCACTGAAGAACTCACACATGCAAACTGAAGGATGTCCCTTTAAAAACAATCATGTTGGACACTCTACATTGGTCTACATTGTTGCTTCCAGAAACTGAGCCCAGGCCTTTCCTCCTTGCAAATGGAAAGGCCTCTTCATTTGAGGATAAACTTGAAATTTGGAAATGGATGAAGCCCCACTTTGGGTACAGCCCAGCTTCTGATGGAAAAGGTGATTAAGCTGAGGAACACCGTGCTGGGCAAAATTCAGTGGGGTAGTAAATAAATGAATGTTGTTAATAAAATGCGCATTGCCGTACATAACAAAGATGGCTAGCCCTTGAATTCCCACGAAGGGACACCGTTCTAAGCATTTGCTACTCACAATTTTTTGAAACCCCTATCCTCAGCCCCAGGAGGTAGGTCACCTCCTCACGATTTTCAAGTCGAGGGACCTGAGGCCCAGAGAGTGGAAAGAAAACCCAAGGCCACACAGCCGGGAGTCGGAGCAGCCAAGGATTCCAGCCCGGGAAGTCCGTCTCTCCAAAGCCCTTGCTCCCTGCCACCACGGATATGAACACTGACACGGGTTCTAAAGAGAATTCCTAGTCAAGTTCCGACCCTGTAGGACAACAGGCAGGCAGTTGGATTTAACATTTGCACACGATCGATCATCAGCATTCCTGATGGAACAGTGCGCACTTGTCCTGAAGCTTGGATTTGAGTCTTTCCAGCTAGCTTGCTCAGAAGAGCCAGTCGCATAGCCAGTGTCTGAGCCTTTCTGACGTCCAGCAAGCCTGTTTGGGCACAGCTTCGTGGAGGCTGTGGCGTTTATACCACCATGCCTCTCAAGGCATGAAAATTCTCGAGAGTCAGAGTTTGCAGAAGTCGGACTCTTACACGTATACAAGCTTCCATCATGGCTGCTTTCAACGACAGCGTTTATCTGAATATCTGAATATTGTAAGTTCAGGATGTTTGGAATACACAGAAGAACGTGGGATCGGGGTGAGGTTAAGCGTGCTTGTTAGGAGCCCATAAGGTCTTAGTCCATGTGAGGGCAGAACAGCATGATATGCCAGTAAGAGCCCAGGCTTCATAATCGATCAGGCCTACGTAAAGATCTAGAATCTTCCACTGACTAATACATGATTTGGGGCAACTTAGCTGACTTCTCTGAGCCAGAGTTTCTTTATCTGTAAAACGGACTTCCGTGCTCACAGAGAGTGGGAGAATTAAGTAAAATATATTGAATCTAATTTTGCATGGCACAGTCTGTAGCAATACACCTTTCACTAACATAAGTTCTCTTCCTTTTTTCGGCAATATCGTTAGACTCCCCAACTGACACCAAATTATCCTTCAGACCATTGACTCTGCTTTCCCAGAGCATTTAGGAGTGTAATTGTGATACTATAATTGAGAGGCATAGAGGAAGGTTATTTTTACTGGTCTTGTTCCTGATTCACCCCTGCTATTTTATTTGCCTACATTTTAGTGCCTGCAGCAGGCACCAATTGGGCCCCGACTGGTAGAGACAGCACGTGGGAGGAGGTGTGGGGTCCGACAAAGGGCTTGCAGCTGTTGAGAGAGCAATTGGATTAGGCAGCCAAGACCAGAAGCATCTGGTAGAACCGACATTTTTTCACAAAGCTGACGTTTCTGTCATAAATGATAATTCCCAGATCTCTTTTAACTACATTTGGAAAACACTTTATTTTTTTTTAGTGGGAAAATGAGAAGACAGGGGCAGTGCCCTGTCTGAGTATCCCTCTCTGCAGAGAAAGTGGGGGAGACCCTTTCCCTGGGTACAATCAAGGCTAAAAAGAATGTGTGTGCTCTTGTCTGCGGCATAGAAGAGGCCGGAGAGGAGCCAGAAGAGATGTTCCCCTTCGTGGGTCCATCAGAGCTGGAAAAGCTCGCTAGGGTGAACCTCAGGGAAAACAACGGAAATTTTACCAGTGAGGGGTGTGAATTAGGATCATCGATCAAATATCATCGATCATCAAGCATCCCCAAAGAGAGGTCCCAGAGTGTCTCTGAATGTGTTCTTTCAAACTATGATCCCAGTTCTCCTTTCCCCAAAGAGTACACCAAGTGGCACCTTGGTCTTGAGGGGTGATTCCCAATGTAGACACATGAAAGGAAGTAGCATCTGGAACAACCAAGTCACTCCACTTCTAAATATCCCTGGGAGTGATGATTTTGTTCACCCCAAAGAATGCTCAGGTCTGAAACACAGGGCAATCGGACACAAAACTAGAGCAGACCTGGCCCAGGATTTCTCTAGCCTCGTAATGACACTCCCCTACCGGTACTGACCTACTATGACAATCATTCATTCAATAAACCTTTACTAAACACCTGCTATCTGCCAGTCCCTGCTATCACTGTTAAAAATTGGGAAAAAATCGCAAAAACAAACACCTCTGCCCTCCTGGAGCTTCCATTCCGGCGGTAGAGAAGAGAGAATGAACAAGCTACATTAATAAGACATAGAGTAGAGTGAGTGGTGAAAAGTTCAGGAAAAGGAATCGAGAACAAAAGGAACCGTTTCAAGTTAACCCACGAAGGTGAGAGAAGAGTAGACCCGCTTCGGGCCAGGGCCAGGAAGGGAGGTGGGGAGGAGACCTGCAGGAAGCTGAGGGAAACGCACTCCAGGCAGAAGCACCTATGGGTGCAGGGGCAGGGCTGGGTGTCCAGGGAGGTTTGAGGAACAGAGGAGGGGCCGATGTGAAGCATGCTGAAGGGAAACTAACAGATGAGGTCAGGCTGAGGGAAGGGAGGACACAGGCTATGGGGGCCTTTTGACTTTGACTCTGAGATGGAAACAGAGTGCCTACCAAGTTCCAGGCACCAAACGGGGTGCTTTTCTGCAAATATTCTCTCTAGTGCCACCAAGCAGGTGACACTAGCTCCTTTATCAGACAAGGCAACTGCAACCGGAGCTCAGAATTTGAAACTTCCCCAAGATCATACAGCTATGAAATGGAAGAACCAAGGATGCGAACTGCAGTGCATGCTGGCCAGAGCTTTAACCCGAGCATCCTGCATGGCTGGTGAGAAGCAGAAGCCCTGGAAACAGAGGCCACAGTGTTACCATGTTTGTATCTCTCTTAGACCCCAAATGTCACCTATTGTGAAGCACCCTAAGTTCGTGATTTCCAAAACAGGTGTGTATGTGAATCACTTGGAGAAATTTTTCGCAATGCTAATCTCAGAGCTCCACCACAAACTACGGAATCAGGAAATTATAATTCTCAAATGGATGTTTTGATGGAACTGTTTTCTACTAGGTATGTGTTAGGAAGAAAACATTTTAGAAGTGAAACTGCCGCAGATAAAAATCTCCAAAGTGTACAGACTTAGATGCCAACAAATGAAACCAAAAGTAAAAGCCTTAAGTATGGTTGGTTTGGTTCTGTTAATTTATTGATATATCTGTTTCTTTATTTTTGCATCTGTGTATCATAGCTACTGGGTGCTCAATAAATGTCCTTGGCTGACAGTTTTGAAATAACCTTTTCTGTGGTCCACTTAATATTTTCAATAAATGCAACACTTTACTTGTTTTAAAAAAAAGATCCAGGCTGGGCTCGGTGGCTTAGCCTGTAATCCTAGCACTTTGGGAGTCTGAAGCCAGTGGATTGCCTGAGCTTGCGGGTGCGAGACCAGCCCGGGTAAATTGGCGAGACCTCTTCTCTACAATAAACCAAAAATTAGCCGGGTGTGCACACCTGTGGTTCTGGCTACTTGGAAGGCTAAGGCAGAAGGTTCGCAAAAGCCCAACAGGTCAATGCCAGGGTGGTTGTGAGCGTGCCACTACACTCCAGCCTGGGCAACAGAATGAGACGCCAACTCAAAACAAAAAAAAACAAAAAAAAAACCCAAACCAAACATTCAAAATCTGAAGCCAAGGAATACAATTCGCTTAAACCACTAGAAAGTTTTCACTACCCTCTTCTGTGCTTGTCATTTCACTATATTTATAACAGAGAAATAAATTCTGCTTTCTCAGTTAGTGATAGAATAATCTCCCAAGGAACTCCAAGGGCAGCAATTGCTTTTAAAATCCTGACCTAGCCGGGCGTGGCGGCGGGCGTCTGTAGTTCCAGCTACTTGGAAGGATGAGGTGGAAGGATCACCTGAGCCCAGCATGTGGAGGCTACAGTGGCCGTGAACATGCCACTGCACTCCAGCCTGGGTGACAAGAGTGAGACTCCAACTCAAAAAAATAAAAAATAAAATAAAATAATCCTGACCAACATACCTCTATAAGTTTCTTTACAAAAAGCGTTTTATCTTCTACCGTGATGGTGAGACGGTTTTGCTTTCTGGATGACTGAGATGCTGTTTACTTGGGCTGGAATTACTTGCTCTTTTTACCTAATGAGCCACAGGTAAGTTGCTGTTGTTCAAATATGGGGAGAGTGGAAACCACAGCTTTGACTGTTCACTGTTCCCACTGGCCTTGTGGAAAAGCCCTGGGAACGTGTGTGCCCTGAAGTTGTCACACCCTCGCACCCCACCACCACCCACTACTCACCCTGATGCTCAGGACAAATGAACAGTCTCCAACTTAGACCAAGTTCCACCCACCAACTGTGGCAGAATGAAAGAGCAACTCTTTTGTGTTTGTTTTGTTTTTCTGTTATACAGATTTGGAACTGTAAAATCCATTCTACTGCTGGAAACAGCAGAGCGAACATTACGTGATCCCTGCTGATTGAAGAGCAGTGAGTATGGATTTCAAAATCACTTCTAGATGACATCTGCCACTTCAATCATTTTAAGTATTTGAATGTGTCTTCATCAGAAATGGCTGAAGTAAAAGTGACACTTTTCTACGAGAGGAGGGAGTTTTAGTTTATAGAAATTATCTCAGCTAAATAGTCACAAAAGCCACAGTATGAAAACAAACAACAGCCTACTGACAGTTTTAAGAATACAAGAAGCAGATTATGGTCCTGCTCCCCTTGCAATTAGGCGGAGCATGTACCTAGATCAGGTTGATGGGTTAGGAGTAGAAAAATTAACTTGTCCAGGAAAGTTCTTCCGTATTTTCTCCCTCTATGGCAGCAATCATATGCAGATTTCACATTGAGGTGATAGAGCCCTGAGATTGATATAACTAGATTCCTGGGTGACCACATGGAGGACGGTTGCCCTGACAAGACAATCAGACTTGCAGTAGACTTTGAGCAAACAAAAAAATAAAACCTGTGTTGTACCAAGCCACTGAGATTTAGGGGCTCTTTGTTATTGCACCATAGCCTAGCTTAGCCTGACTAATATAGTATGTACTAAAGAAAAATGCTTAATAATGCCAGCATGCCAGCATTATAATAGCTCCATTATAGCCGATTCACCAACAGACATTCTGTCCATGTGAACCCTAACCACTCCCTTTTTTGATAACATTTTCTATTTTGTATCCATGTACTATGGCCAAGAATTCACAATATATATTTTCTTCTCTTCATTGTCATTTCTAAACAGGGTTCATTATGCATATAAAAGTGACAAAAATGTTGGATCCTTCTGTTCTCTTATTCATTGATTCCCCTATGTCACTATTAATCTATTTCTTCTCTATTCTCATATGGCCATCTCTTTCCACAGCATTTTAGATGACTAAGAATACAGGCTTTAGAATCAAGTAGACCCAGATTTAAGTCACCTACTAGCTGTTTGCTGTGCTTCCATTTCCTCTGTGCAGAACAACAACGATTGGAGAACCTACCTCATGAGTTTGGGGTCTCGTTTTTAAGGTCAACAAGACAAATACACATAAGGCATTTAGCATAGCACATTGTCTGAATGAGTGTTTCTTCAGGTGATCTAAAGAGAAGGGAAACTAACATTTGCTAAACAGAGCTTCTTGCTTTACATGACTTATCTCACTTAAGCCTCCCAGCAGCCCTGAGAGATGGGTATCGGCCCTATTTTATGAAGAACTCAGAGAGGTTGACAAGTTTGCCCAAGCTCACAAAAGCAGTCGGTGACAAAGCTCAGAGTGGATCCGTATCTGTCTGTTGCCAAGCCTGCTGCCCTCTCTCTACTGCAGCTGTCTTTCCTCATGGTCACACTGCAACTAAAAGAAAATATTTCTGGGTACATGTATTGAAAAAGCGTTCAAAGATAACAACTAGAAATTGCTGTGAAATTCACCCACAATGACTAGACAGTAGTTGAAAACATGTATTTTATTACATACTAATATGTCAGTATGTGTGTTATATTAATATGAGTTAGTATACACATACTCTATACTATGTAATATGCATAGAATTGTATTACATACTAAAAACATTTTAATTACATTAAAAAATAAGTCAAGTTTCCCTAATCAAGTCAAGTTTGTTGACTTTTTTCTTCCTTTAATTTCTTAGTTCCTCAATCAAGTCTCCCGTGACTTTTTGTTCATAAAAGTGGTGATGAAGTTAGAGCTATATAGGAAAATTTATTAAATCAGTGGGATTGACGTTTTTCTCATTATGTACCTGTGTCCTACCTAATATAGATTTTTAAAATTTTTCTAGTCATTGTTTTCGCTGAAAACATGATGATGAAGAAATGTCTACTAGTATTCTTTCTGCAGGTGTTATATTTTGTTTTTCTAGGTTTTTTTTTTTTGAGGCTTTTCCCATTATTTGAAGAACCCCTTCAATAATGAATTATAACCTTCAAAGATCTCACCCAGCAGATCACCAAAAACCAAAGTATAAGAAGAATTAACCACCTATGGAAAGTATGGTATGTAACTTTGAATTTTGAATGTGTTTGCTTTTAAACGGCCTCAGCCTCTCTACTTGTACACTCATTTTAAAAATGCAGTTGATCATAGTGAATTACTCCTGAAGCAGAAACGCAAACAGTACCTCCATGTATATATGAAAACTGCAAATAAAGAGCTGCTAATTGTGATTTGAGGTCATTTTTTTTAATGGCCAGTCCTGGCAGTTTTTTATGACTCCCAAATGAATTTCAGTCTGAAAAGGATTGGAAATCAGGGTGATAAACAATACATCTAATTGCTGTGTTAATATTTTACACACCCTTAAATTTGGAGTTTCATATCATTAAAATGTTATCTTTAAGTAAATAAATACTTGACCCCAAGGCAACTTCCAGTACCAATGGCATTCCCTGTGAGAAGAAAGCCCTGGTACCCAGGCAGCTGGAAGACAGCCTTTCTCCACTTCTTCCTGCTCCATTCTCCCGAACCAGAGAAATGTAGGATGTACCTTTTGCAACAAAGCTTTACTTTGTTTCTTTCCAAAGGCAGTACATATATTTTAGCTTTCAAAATAATCTCTTCTGGAACAAAAACAATCTTCCTTTTAAATTTATGGCCTCCTTTAAAGGGCTTGATTGTCAAACTAAAAGTTAGTTAATGTCTTGGTTTCGATAGAACTTGATTAAAGCTGAAAGATATAAGAGTTACAAAATCAGAAGAAATAGAAAAATGACATTGGATTTTTAATCTAAATCTCAGCAAATATCTGGAAAGTAGGATTTTCTAGAAAGAACCAAATGGCAATTATTCTTTATGTAATATATTTAAACTGTTTTGTAATTCCCCTGCCCCAGCAGAAAAATTATTTTTAAGTTAAAAAAGGATACAGTATATGTACATGGTTGGTATTTAAAAAAAAACTCAAGGAGGGGCTCATGTTTTACAAAAAAAATCTGTTAAATAAACCATGTTGAACTTAACCTTCAGATCGTATTATAAATCTTATTTTACAAGTAAATTCTATATTATCTTAAAAGGTAAAAGCCAAAACTTAATTGAGAACTAAATGAAGAGCTCAGACTTTTTTTTTTTCTTTTTGGGTTTAATGAACCTATTTAAAGTTTAGAAAAATGCATCAAATTAAAAACAACCCTCAATTTAGGCTGCAACACAAAACACCCACAGACCTCAGGAAATCACCAGGCTCATTCACCTTGACCTTTGGCCTCTCACACATTCTAACATTCAGCTTTCTTCCTTCTGTCCATCTGCTTGAACCATTAGTAAAGTCCTTTTGCAACAGCTCGCACAAGTAAGCCAGCTGTCATCGGAGCATATTTAAACTCTGCCTCTTAGTTTCCACTGAATCATGTGTTTGCCCACAGGTCTCATTAAATACGGGGAAGGGCAGTAGTGCAGTTTCAAAAATGCTCTGGGGGAACAAACCATCTATATAAAAGGGTGGTCCAAAGGCCTTGGACTAATTTGCTTGCTTACTTTTTTCTTTTCTGTCTGTAGAGAAACAAGACAAACAGAAAATGTGGGCAAGGTGAAGCTACAGCAGAAAAGGTACGTTAACAAGGAAAGAAAATCTTTTCTTTAAAAGTCAGTTGCTTCAAAAATTACTTCAAAATCAGGAACTCGTGCACATACTCCCACTGCTTGATTTGATTTAGGAAATAAATGAAATCTTCATGATACCGTCCTGTTCTTACAAAAAGCCCAGTGGAAGATGAAATCCAGGAAAATGAACAGATGCAAAGTCAGAATTGTCAAATCTATGCTCAGAGGTTAATTGAACTGTCTTTGGTGAAGCCCAAAAAAGAAAATGAAAACGAATCCACTTCCGTGCTGTGGAATGGGTTAAAACACTGAACTTCCAAGTGAACAGGATATGAAATGTAAAAGTCCATTCTGAGAGGAAAGGCCAGGAAGCAATTAACACCAGGTACACTCGGCAAATTAGAATGGGTATTGGGGCATTTCGGGCTCCATTTTTCATGGGTTCAATGTAGATATTTTGGCTGGCCTCCTAAATACCTTTCATTTTCACTGCCATCCGTTTGCTGAGACCAAGGTCAGACTATAAAATCAATCACAATGAATATTAACCAGGGCACACTCTGTTAAAGCCAGCCCATCAACAGAATGATCAGAAACACAAATCAACCAACAAGGCTAAGGAGTTTCACTTGTGCATCACTGCAATAGCCTTCGTATCTACATCTCAGCCAGAGAACCTATTTCAAAGGCAAAATTAACAGGGCATTTTTCTTGGGAAATCACATACAGCTTTGATGGATCAAGTCAGAGGCGCTCTCTGCATTTTGGTCTCTCCCTCCCGCTCTTTGTGAAGCACACCTGTATACAGACTGCACCTTCCATCTGATCACCAGTTATGACAAAATAACATCTTCGGTATTTTCATAGAAAAAGCTATTTTGATTAGAAATCTTCTCTGTGCTATAGACACACTTTAATTTGAATTCAGTTTGTGTGTTTTTTGTTTGTTTTTGTACACTATTTTTCTAGGGGACGAATTCTCCATAGGAACTTTCAAGATTGGTGGACAAGCAAGATCTACCTACGTCCATTGCCTCATATTTAACCTTCTGCTCTTAAAATCTGTACCTTCTCTGGGAGTGTGAGACAGCAGTAGACAAAGGGCATTTTCTCCCCTCTTTCTGGCCTTCCCTTACTTCTGAATATACAAACCAACAATATCCAGTATGTATGTAAAAATAGAACTCTAACCCACCACGTGCAGCAGTCGGCCCAGGAAATCAACTATCTAATGTATAATAACAAGCCAGGAAGCCAACCAGGCTTGAAGGAAGTCAGACTGCTATCTCTAGAAATAATCCAGGAAGCCAAATAATAACCTCTGTAATAATTGACACAAAATGGCTAGGATTGATTAATAACTGACAGCATCTCTAATTTTTGCCCCTACTTCCAATGTAGGACCATTAGAGAAAGCTAAATATGCATCCCCGCCCCCAAACCAGATGTC
The DNA here is from genome assembly GCA_963574415.1 of Tarsius wallacei. NCBI lineage: Eukaryota > Metazoa > Chordata > Mammalia > Primates > Tarsiidae > Tarsius > Tarsius wallacei. The sequence goes on along the minus strand of CAUYQG010041029.1, from coordinate 3,531 downwards.
CCATTTCTAGTTAACCCACACCTACAGCTTCCCAAAGCCAATAGCTCTGATCAAGGCATAACCAAAGCTTTTTCTTTTCCCCTACACAGTTTTCCCATTTCTTTGCCTGTCTTTGAGTCTCTGCAAAAATGCAAGTGATGGTCGCCAACTCCCTGGTTACAGCAAGCTCTGGATAAACAGTCTTTGCTTGTTCTCATTTGGTTGGTCTTTTGTTCATTTTCACACTTTCAAGGAGAAGCAGCAGCTAATCCAAATATCTGATTGGTATCTTGGCTAAAGCAGAGTTTTCTAGTCTTCTAGATAGTACCTGGAATCATACAAAAATTAATAAGATTTGTACTGATTTCCCTTTGCTTGGCGTAATTTCTGAGTGTATCCTCTATCCTCCAAAACCCTAAAGAGGAGAAGGTGAGTGACAACTCCTGTCTCAACCCACTGACTGGCCACATGGGTATAGGTTCAGGCACTAGAATCTGGAAGCCAAAATATCCAATGGGGAGCTCAAAGCTTGTTCACTGAATATAAACAGGTGTAGCACCGCAGGCCCACCTGGCTTTAGATAGTGGTTGCATCAGCTGTCTTTGGCTTTTGTAGGCTAAAGTGGTTCATAGTATGGCCACAACTGGTATCACAGGCTGCATTAGATTAGCACAATTTGAATGCCTGAAGAGACAGGAAGATGCCTCAATGGCACAGGAAGTTCAGGGTGTCTGTGCTTAGGATTTAGGAACATAAAATGGTCACTATAAAATCTTTCATACAGAGGTGGCATTTGTTGGCTCCTGGAGTCATCCTGTTATCCACAGGCTTCTGAGGTACTCAATGCCCCCACCCCACCATGTAGTCTCAAGCTGGTGTAAGGTTACTACATAAAGGCTAGTCCAGATTTTTTTTAAAAGAGGCATTGGAGACAACCTTTTTCATGTCCTACGTCTCACCACAGATCCCACTAGACCAAATCTGGAGAAGTGTGTTAGAAAATCAGTGGCTGGAACCTAAAGAAAAGGAAGATATCTGGATTCACAGTGTTTGCTTTGTATGTGGTAGTGAAGAAACAATTATCTTAAGAAATGGTTTAAATTTTTTAAACCTCTGTTGGGCCCACGTGATAGAAGGGAAATAGAGCCCTGCAGGAGGATAAAATTCAGAATGTTTCTGCTGCCATTGGAAGATAACTAGCTTCCTGATGACTCCAAATCTCCAAATAAGATGAAAAAAAAAAAAAGGAAAAGAGTAACATGGCAGAAGGCATATTAGTCCCTAATGAACATCTGAGGACACGGTATTCAGGACTACTGACAGGGGCTTAGTGCAGCAATCTGATAGAAAAAAATTAGGGAACCCTTGGGAACATTCCGCAGAGAATTCTTGGGACTAAGGAACAATTCCTTAGGATTCTTGGGACAAGGGTATTTCAGAGCGCAAAGCAGTGGAAGCAACCAAATGAGGCACAGAGAAAAACAAAATCAGCTGGGCTCGGTGGCTCAGCCTGTAATCCCGCACCTTGGGAGGCCGAGGTGAGTGGATTGCCTGAGCCCGCGGGTTCGAGACCCGCCTGGGCAAGCGAGACCTCATCTCTACAATAAATCAAAAAATCAGCCGGGCGTGGTAGCGCGCGCCCATAGTTCCAGCTCCTTGGAAGGCTGAGGCGGAAGGATCGCCGGAGCCCAGCGGATCGAGGCTGCGGTGGCCGGGAGCAGCCACTGCACTCCAGTCTGGGTGACAGAGTGAGACTCCAACTCAAAAAAAAAAAAAGAGAGGAAAAAACCTTGAGACCCTACAGAGGATGGGGAATGCAGAGATGCAGAGATGTCAGTGTATGTGGAGAAGTCACTCCTTTCTCTGAATGATGCCCAGAGCTGCCTGGCATAGCGTGGCCACAGAATTAGCACTTGTAGTCACTAAGCAGAAACTACACGTGTGTCAACGCTGGTGTTCCAGGAACACAAAAGGAAAAGGAAAATTGAGTGGTTTCACATATGTAAATGAGTGCTAGGGGGAAGAAGAGATCCTTGGAAACGAGTATGGAGGACTTCACCATTTTGTAGGAAGACAAATTTGTCTCACAGGCCTCATCTGATATGTCAGATAAACAGAGGGCTTATTTCCAGCCTATGGAATGAACAGGATGTATAGGGTCACTTGTAACTTCTGGGTGGAGATTTCTACCAAATGAATTTGAATTTTCAGGTTATGAACTTTGTTTTTTTTTTTTTTATACTACATATTTTTTATTTTAAAGTTGCGGGGTACAGTTAAGGGTTAGGTATACAAATATTCATTGTGCAGGTACCCTTGTTGATGCGGTGTGCCCCCACACCCCCAGACAGATATTGACTACCGTTAATCCCACCTCCCTTCCCCACCCTGCCCCCCCATAGTTTCCTGCCACTGTCAATTCTTATCTTATAGTATTACGGTAGTTGTTCAAGGTCCACTTATAGTGAGAACATGTGATACTCAGATCTTTGTTTCTGTGAGAGATCACTCAGTATTATAAACTCCAGTTCCATCCAGGTTGCTGCAAAGTTCATGGTTTTGTTTTTCTTTATGGCTGCATAATTTTCCATTGTGTATATGTACCACATTTTTTTGAGTTGGAGTCTCACTTTGTCACCCAGACTGGAGTGCAGTGGCCGCTCTCAGCCACCGCAGCCTCGACCTGCTGGGCTTTGGCGATCCTTCTGTCTCAGCCTTCCAAGTAGCCGGAACTACAGGCGCGCGCTACCACGCCCGGCTAGTTTTTGATTTATTGTAGAGATGAGGTCTCGCCAATTTACCCAGGCGGGTCTCGAACCCACAGGCTCAGGCAATCCACTCACCTCAGCCTCTCAAGGCGCGGGATTACAGGCTGAGCCACCGAGCCCGGCTCATATAACTCTTTTTAAACCAAAATTTAAATCAGTCCCATTTGTCCAATGATTTGCTGTGGTCCTTTAAACTTGGGTTCTTACATAAAAATACTTGTGAGCTAGTAATTTTTGTGAGATTTTTCTCTTCGTAATAGACCAGCACATTTAGAGTATTAGAATTTCAGAGTTTTAAAAAATTATTGTGTTTTCTGATCTTTTTTTTTTTTTAGTTTTTATGAATGAGCCAAATGAAGCTCTTTTAGCATTAGAGACTTTATAATATAATTCATTAACATAATGCAAAGATAGACTATTATTTTATATTCATGCAATAGGATATAAAGTCTATTTTATTTATTTATTTATTTTTATTTTTTATTTTTTGTAGATATGAGGTCCCACCAAGTTGCCCAGGTGGGTCTTGAACCCTCGGGGTCAGGCAATTCACTCACCTCGGCCTCCCAAAGCGCGGGATTACAGGCTGAGCCACCGAGCCTGGCCATAGAGTCTATTTTAAATTAGAGACACAAAAATACAAGGAGAGCACTCAGATTTCATTCTATAACCTTAGCCATGGGGAAAAGAGCAAACCCAGAGTACAAAACCTCATCAGCCCAGATATCCAATTTTTCAGTAGGCACAAAATAATTGCTTAATTAATTTGAGTTCACAAATAATT
>CAUYQG010041028.1:0-14138 GCA_963574415.1 Tarsius wallacei | reverse complement strand
GATGCCCACTTTCACCACTCCTATTCGACATAGTACTAGAAGTCCTAGCCAGAGCAATCAGGCAAGAAAAAGAAATAAAGGGTGTTCATATTGGAAGATAAGAAATCAAACTATCTTTGTATGCTGACAAATGATCTTATACCTAGAGAGCCTTAAAGACTTCTCAAAAGACTCCTGGACTTGATAAGTGAATTTAGTAAGTTTTCAGGATACAAAATCAACATATACAAATCAATAGTGCTGCTATACACCAATAATGACTGAGCTGAGAATCAAATAAAAAACTCAATTCTTTACAATAGCAGCCAAAAAGCTAAAATACCTAGGAATATATTTAATCAAAGAGGTGAAAGATCTTTACAAGGAAAATTACAAAACTCTGATGAAACTGTGGAAGATACAAACAAATGGAGAAACATCCCATGCTCATGGATTGGAAAAATCAACATTGCTAAAATGACCCTATTACCTAAGGTAATCTACAGATTCAGTGCAATTCCTATAAAATCACCAATGTCATTTTTCACAGAATTAGAAAAAACAATCCCAAAATTCATACAGAACCAAAAAGGAGCCACTATAGCTAAAGCAATCCTAAGCAAAAAGAACAGAGCTGGAGGCATCACGTTACTTGACTTCAAATTATATAATACTAAAAGGCTGTAATAACCCAAACAGCATGGTACTTGTACAAGAGCAGACACATGAACAAACGGAACAGAATAGAGAATCCAGAAGTAAACCCCAATACCTACAACCAACTGATACTTGATAAAGCAGATGAAAACATACACTGGGGAAAGACACCCTATTCAACCCATGGTGCTGGGAAATTTTTGGACATCTGCATGCAGAGAAAATGAAACTTTATCCCTGTTTCTCCCCATATACAAAAACTATCTCAAGATGAATTAAAGACTTAAGTGTCAGACCTGAAACTATAAAAATCCTAGAGGAAAATCCAGGAAAAATTCTTGTGGACATCAGTCTAGGAAAAGAATTTATGGCTAAAATCCCAAAGCAAATGCATCCTAAGCAAAAATAAATAAGTGGGACTTAATAAAAGCTTCTGCACCTCAAAAGAAATAATCAAGAAAGCACATAGGCAACCTACACAGTTGAAGAAATTATTGGCAAACTGTACATCTGACAAATAATTAATATCCAGAATTGACAAAGAACTCAAACAAATCAGCAAGACAAAAGCAAATACCGCTATTAAAAAGTGGACAAACAACATGAACAGACATCTCTCAAAAGAGGATATACAAATGGCCAACAAATATGAAAAAATGTTCAGCACCAGCAATCATCAGGGAAATGAAAATTAGAACCACAATGAGGTACCACCTTACCCCAGTAAGAATGGCTATTCCCAAAAAACAAAAAATAATAAAAATTAGATGCTGGAGCAGAAGCAAAGAAAAGGGAACCCTTATACACTGTTGGTTGGAGTGTAAATTAGTACAACCTTTATAGAAAGCGGTATGAAGATTACTCAAAAAACTAAAAGTAGACTGCCATTTGGCCCAGCAATCCCACTACTAGGTGTCTACCCTAAGGAACAGAGGTCACTATATAAAAGACACCTGCCTCTGAATGTTCATTACAGTGCAATTCACAATTACAAATATGTGGAATCAACTTAAATGCCCATCAACCGATCAGTGGATGGTGAAAATGTGTTTTTCGTATATACTATGGTATACTAAGCAGCCATAAAAAAAGAATGAAATCATGCCCATTGTAACAACATGGGTGGAGCTGGAGATCATTATTCTGAGTGAACTGACTCAGAAACAGAAAACCAAACACTGCATGTTCTCACTCATATGTGGGAGCTAAATGGTCACACAGAGGAAATAATAGACACTGGGGACACCAGTAGGGGGGAGTGGGGCTCAGAAGCTACATACAGGGCACAATTCTCACTATCTGGGGAATGGGTCACCTGAGACCCAATCTCCACCACTATACAATACGTCCATGTAGCAATCATGTACGTGTACCCCCTGAATCTAAAAATAATAAAAAATAAAAAAAATTTCGATTTAAATTTCATCAATTTCAAAATGGACCCGTGTTCACTATAGAAAAAAACAGATAAAAAACAGAAATTACTAATAATTCTGCCATTTACTTAATATCTGTTAACATGTTATAATCTAGCTATAAAAACACAATTTTACAAAAATGTTAAATACCATCACATTATATATATTGTTTAGATCTACTCTTTTTCTCAGAAAAATACCATAAACATCTTTCAATGACAATAAATAGAATTCTCAGTCACTTTTTGGTAATGGTTACATATATTCCATCATATAGATATACTGTAATTTACTCAGTGCCCTCTTTTCACATAGCACCCATTTTTTTTAATATAAGACATATCCTGTGAAAACATACGTGTTGACTCAATTATAAAATTCTTTTTCGAATATATTATTCAGAATGGAACTTCTTGGTCATGGATACTATAATAAATTGCACATCTTTTTGCAAAATTTCTCCTAATCCTTCTATAAATAATCTCAAACTGTGTTTTAAACACAGCCTAAAGGGTCCCTGAATAATGAACATTTGTATACCTAACCCCCCTGAATTGTACTTCACATCTTTAAAATAAAAAACTAAAAGTTAAAAACAAAAAGCATAGCCTAAACTGGATTAAACATATCATAATATTTTTGAGCTACTTCAAAGGTATGGGTTCTCTAAAATGCCTTGATGTGAAGAAACTGTCTTAGATAATATGCATTTTTATGTTCGTTCTTGTTCAAATTAGGAGCAAGAGCTTTTGGACTGGTCAGGATACTCACGGAGTTAGGATTGTCAGGGGAGTCATAGGGGGTTTTGAGACGTTTTAAAAACAGAAATTTGAAATTATTGGTAGCTATTAGTTAATGGTGAGGACAGGCCTTCCTAGATTTCCTCTTATTCCCTTTTCACATGATGGTTTTCCAGATATAGCAAGAGGAAGAACAATGGATTTGGGGAGAGTATTATTTTAGTTACGGGGATGATACAGTATGCTTAGAAAGAAAACCGTCATGAGGGTAGCAGATAAAAAAACAAGTGAGAATCACTGGGCCAATGTGAAAGCAGCTGGCAGGTCTCTGGTGGCTTCACAGTCTTTGAAGTAGCCTTTGGTGCATTTAAAACAGTCAGATTGTAAGAAGTCGAATTATGAATCAGAGAGTGGTTAATAAGAGAAGGCAAACTTCATTCAGGCAGTAAAGTGAAATGGGAGAAAATAAGAAGACGAAAAGAGAGGAAATGAAAACGTGTAAATTACGCCATGAAATCTTGAAATAGATGGCACGCAGAGGCAGTTAAAGTAAAAGATACCGCCATTCTGAAAAGTGGCAGCCAAACCCCTTAATGTCTCTCTCCAGGAAGTCAAGTTCTAGAGGGAAATGGGAATGGGATTGGAAGGTGCTTATCGGCACATTTTTCATAGATACACAGCAGGAATTTTGCTAAGAGATTAGTGAGTTTTTATCACCTTCCTCCTTAGAAAGGCTAAAACGAATTTATGGGTGTGAATGGAGACCAACAGACAGGAAATAGAAAATTCCCATGGGGAAGACTGTCTAGCACGAGGGAAGCCGAGCCCAGAAGACAAAGAGCGTTGCACCTAGGTCCAACTGATACCGACATCACAATGTAAAATTTAGTTAGGCAATCTGAAATCTTAAACCTGATGGTTTTATACTTTTAAGAGAGCGTGTTCAGTTTGTGAATGCTTTTCTCTTCTGTTAAGGCAAACATGTACTCTATTTTCTCTAACTCCTATTGAATCTGACTGCTCTCATTTGAGGAAGCTATTGAAGAGCTGACAGAATCTGTCTCTAGAGAGGACTGCTACCTGCCTTCAACCACGGGGAAGATAATAAAGGAAAAGGGATTAACTCTTGAATTTCCAGAAGAAGGTGTGACGTATAAAACTGGACACACTGTTCCTCCCACTTCCACGCTCCTCTTCCTAAAACAAGAATGTCAAGATAGAGTGTGCCACAGGGACCTAAAATTGGTCTTTCCAAGTCATGAATCTTCATGTCAAGTTTAGGATTAAGGGCCTGATTTTCAAGAGTAAACAGATCTTGAAATTGCCAGGTAATGAATCCAGCAAACTCAACTGTCCTGAATGCCTCTCCATTTCTCTACTGATTAATATGTCTTAGTTAGAACAATAAATAAAGTCACAAGAATCAGTAAAATGAAGGAGTATGTCTATTAGGCGTGTTGTTTGAAACAGGGAAAACAATCTTTCTCATGGGGGGATGTGGAAAATCTTGAGCTCTTTAATAATTTTTCAGTGTTAATCTAGTTGATATTTCCACCCAACTGATGAATAAAAGGATTGCTAGTAAACAGATGTTTTAAAAACTATCATTTCACCTTCTCTGAATTATTCATTAATAAGAGGAACCAGAGAGGCAGCATGCGGACTGAAGGGACAAACACACACACAGTATATGTAGGTTCTGTTCGGAGAATTTTTTAGCAGTAAGCATTCAAAACATTTTCTTCTCCTGCTTTGTCTTTGGGGAATGCCACAGAATGGTTTAATCATCTGGCCTTGGTTCTGACTGCCTAGGGCAGCTGTAGCCTTTCTCATCATTATGTCTTACCAAGTGTCACCTTTCCCAGACAACTATAGGATCAGGATAAGAAAAATTGTTTCTTTATGCTGTAGATCTAACAAAACCACAGGCTGCTCACAGCCCACCAGATGAATGGCTAGCATTTAAAATTGACCTGAATTAAATGAAGCAGTTGATTATAAATGCTAGACACTCAATTTAGAAACTGTGGCTTAAAGAAAGAAACAACATACGATTATAGATCGTTCATTTTGCACGAGGGGAAAAATGTGATGCTATGACCAGAAGAAAATATTTTCTGAGGGGTGAGTAAACTCCAATGATTGTGGTGACCCAAAACAGTTTTATAAATGTGACACTATAAAATGAGTGTTTAAATGGTGTTTGCTTCAATTTTTCTGTCCCTGTAAAGAAACACAACACAGGAACAAAGTATACATTTTTATTTCACATAGTATGCCAATTATTAAAATACTGCAGGTAAGGCGGAGAAATCAAACAAAGCATTTTGTCTAGATAGGAAAATTTTGAAGTATGAATACTCAGACAATTTATCTAGGTAATGTCAGAAGGTGTATTTGGTGGTTGACATCTGTTTATAGCTACCTCAAAAGTGTTATATATGACAGCTGTACTGTTGCATTTCTAGCTTCAGAAGCACTGTAGGTTTAGGACAGTGTGATTTGTTATTTTTCTGATAATGAGGATTAGGAGTCTGGGCTCTCAAACAGCAGAAGGACGTTTCACAGAATGGCCAGTGAGTGCTGCTGAGATGACAGGTAAGATTGATGTTTGCTCTAGAGGTAAGAACTTAGCTAGGATGGCTGTTCAGTACGCGCAGAGGAAAAATTCATTCCGTTTCCACACTGACAGAAAAGCAGAGCTTGCACATACTTTTCTTTGCAATAAGGTTTGATCCTGAAGCTTAATAAAGAGGTAATTGATTCCATCCTGCTTTGTTATAGTCAACACTCTAACACATTATAATAACACAGCATCCACAAATAATATAAATTTACATAGTTTTTAAAGAGATCTCCTTGAATCTAAATTCAAGAAGATTTAGTTATTTTACTTTAAATGTTTTGGATTTTTTTCTATCTGTAGAATGGGAACACAAACATTCTATTGTACTTATAGTAGTCTTTCAGTGGTTAATGTGATTATAAGGTAGTTAATATATAAGACCATCGTCACATGGTATGATGTAAAATATTAATAGGTGATTATATGGAGAATCTACTATGTGCTATGCATAGCACCATGTACTGAAATATAGTGGTACCAGATAAGGAATCTGTTCTCCCAGAGACTGTACTTTAGTGGAAGAAGCTAGACAAAAATAAAAGTAAAATATGAATGGGCCAATAAAAAAAGAGCAAGTGCCTGTGGATAAGCCAACATGGAAGCAGCCTTATTGATCTCACATTATGGGCTCAGGACCACCAGAGTACTGGAAAGAGGAACCATAGTGAAAGATATCAAAAGCTGCCTATAACACTGCTTTAAATCCTTTCTGACCCCTGAACTGCGTATGTGCATGTGAGGTTCCAAAAGCAGTCAGGGAGCATACAACAGCAGGAAGGCTGAAAAGAGCTGAACAGAGATTTCATCTGCAGAAGTAAGAAAAATTGAAGTTCAGGACCTGCCAAGCTGAAGGGGCTTGGTAAACACTCCGACTTAAGAGTAAAAGCAGTGTCCTAGGACTAAGTGATTTCCTCAGGATTAGTAAACAGATCATAATAGTCCCACTGTAATAAAGCATAAGACAAAAATTTAAGGTCTACAAATTTAAGGTTGTCTGTCAGTCACTTAACTCTCTGGTAGAAAATAACTCAATAATCTTCAGGGGAAATTAACTAAACCCCAAGATTTCAGAACATAGTTTTGCAATGTCTAGTATAAACCAGAAATTATTAAGCATAGGAAGAAACAACAACAACAACAACAAAACTAGAAAGAGAAAAATAACAACAGAATAAATAGACAAATAGAAAAAAATTAAGCCAGTTTTGAAACTTTCTAATAAAGAATTTAAAATAGCTATCATGAGAAGTCTATAAAAAAAGATTGTGATAATGGATGAAGAGATGGATAATTCTAGGGGCTACTTATAACAACAACCAAACAGAAAGCTTAGAACCAAAAAATACAATATCTAAAATCAAATATTTATTGGATGGGATAAAGAGTACTCAGTGTAATAGAAGAAAGGATCATTTTACTTGTAGATAATTCAATATATACATCATCCAAATTGAAGCACAGAGAGAAAAAATTGGAAAGCAAGAGAGAGCTAATGATGTTTTAGATAGTATCAAGATGCCTATTATTGGATTTTGAGAAAGATAGGGGATGGAGGATGGGGCAGAAAGAAAATATGAAGAAATATTGGCTAGCATGTTTGATCTTTTAAAAAACAACTGACAAATTATACAAGTCAATGAATATCAGATGAATACAAAAAAAAATACAAAGAAAATGAAACATAGTCACATAACAGTGAAACCACTGAAAAAAAGATACAAAAGGAATCTTAAGAGCAGGCAGGGGAAGAATGATAAGAAAATCCACTGACTTTTTTCAGAAACAATGAAGGCTAGAAGACACTAGTCATTTTTAAAGTTCTGGGAAACAAACAATCAAACAAACAAACAATAAAAGCTGTCAACTGGAATTCTATATTTAGGGAAAATATTCCCTTCTTTTGCTCCAATAAAGAAAGTGATACATGAAAGTTGAGAAAAATGGATGAATGAATGTTCTTCTAGTTGACACTAGGTAAAAAGTTGAGATCTAAATTAAAGAAGGAAGCACACTTGAAATGTTAAACATGTAGATAAATATAAAGTGCTATTTTTATTTTTTCCTTTACACTTTAAAGGATTTTTGATTATGAAAAACAAATATAATAAAATATATTGTGAAGTTAATAACATGTAGAATTAAAGTATATGTCAATAACATACAAATAAGAATAATTTAAATGAAATTACATATTTTTGAAGATTCTTACACTATATGTGAATTTCTATGATATTAATTTGTGTAAAACTATGGAAAATTAAAGATGTATATTGTAATCTTTACTACAACCCCTAAATAATATAAAATGATATAGCTAAAAAGAGAATAGAAGAAATACAGTGGAAAAACAAAATATGTATCAGATTCTTAAGTATTGAAATAATGCTGAGCTTGTTCTCTGACCACAAGGTAATTATATTATGAACTAATAATAAGATATGGATACAATCACTGTAAATTAAGCACTATACTGCCAAATAGCCCATGGGTTAGAGAAAAAAATCTCTATAAATTATTTTAAGCTGAATATTGATAAAAATCACAAAATATTAAAGTGTATGAAATGCAGCCAAAACTCTGGTTAATGGAAAATGTGTACTATTGAAAGAAGAACAATTTAAAATTCATAATAAAGGTTTTTACAAAAAAAATTTTTTTTTTTTTTTTTGAGTTGGAGTCTCACTCCATCGCCCAGACTGGAGTGCAGTGGCCGCTCCCGGCCACGCAGCCTTGACCTGCTGGGCTCTGGCGATCCTTCCGCCTCAGCCTTCCGAGTAGCTGGAACTACAGGCTCGCGCTACCACGCCCGGCTAATTTTTTTGATTTATTGTAGAGATGAGGTTCCACCAAGTTGCCCAGGCGGGTCTCAAACCCGCGGGCTCAGGCAATCCACTCACCTCAGCCTCCCAAGGCGCGGGATTACAGGCTGAGCCACGGAGCCCGGCTAAAAAATATGTTTGAAAGGGCAAATAAAACCCAAAGAAAATAGAAGACAGGAAATAATATAGATAAGAATGATAATCAATAAAATAAAAATTATTTAAAAGTACAGAAAATCAATACAGTCAAATGTCTGAAAAGATCAATAAAATGACTATTAATAAATTTAAAGCACCCTGAGAAAAACACATTAAAACACAAAAAAAATCTTGCCAATATCAAAAATGACAGAGAAAACATCACTTTACGACTGCATTTTTAAAAGGTTAATAAGGAAATATTATGCTAATAAATTTGACAACTTTGATCAAAGGAACAAAGTCCTTGAAACATTTGACAGCTTAAATAAAAGGAACAAATTCCTTCAAAACCACAGTTTACCAAAACTAACATAACATTATGCTGAGTGAAAGAAGGCAGATATAAAAGAATATGTACTGTATGATACTTATATCAAGGTGCTAACATTGGCAAACTAAGTTATGTTAATAGAAATAAGAACAATGGTTGCCTCTGGTGGTGTGGGGGCTAGCAAGGATTGACTGAAAAGGGTACACAAAAAATGTTTATTTTATTTTAGGTAATTCAAACCTTAATGAAAGATTTAAAAGTCAAACAGGATAATATGAGATCTGACAAATCAGTTCGCAAACTTGCCATCATGCATGCATGTTGGCAGCACTGTACAAACAACTCAGTAAAGTTTCATAACCTTGGTATATCTGTGTCTCACAGCTGTGTTCATGTCGATGTGTGGCAGTGTCATGCTAAGTGGCATTCATTATTGTTGCTGCATATTTTTGTGTGCTGTGGTGAGAATGTCAGAGTTTGAATTAGAGCAATGAACAAACACTAACTTTCTTGTTAAACTTGGCAAGAGTGGAAGTGAAATCAAGGACATGTTAGTCCAAGTTTATGGGAATAATGCCATGAAGAAAACAGCAGTATACAATCAGATTAAATGTTTTTCTGAGGGGAGAGAAAGCATCATGAATGAGAGAGGTTAGGACCATGGCCAGTTACAAGCAGGACTGATGAAAACGTTGCAAAAATCTGTCTTGTTGGGCATCAAAATTGCTGACTGACTGTGAGAAGCATAGCAGACCAAATAAACTTTGATGGAGAAACAGGAAAATCTTATCTGAAAATCTTGGTAGTTGAAAGGTGTGTGCAAATTGTTCCCGAAGGAGGTCTTGCATCAAAACAATGCACCAGCTCACACAGCACTGTCTGTGAGAGATTTTTTAGCCAGTAAGCAAATAACTGAATGGGATTACCCTTCCTACTCACCTGATCTGGCCCACAAAGCCTTTTTCCTTTACCAGAAGATAAAGAAAATATTGAAAGGAAGACATTTTGATAAATGCAAGACATCAGGGGTAATATGACAACAGCTCTGATGGCCATTCCAGAAAAAGTGTTCCAAAATTGCTTGGACGGATAGACTAGGCACTGGCATCAGTGCATAACTTCCCAAGGGGAATATTTCGAAAGCGACCATCGTGATATTCAGCAATGAGTTATGTAACCCTTTTTTTCCTAGGATGCGTTCTCGAACTTGATTGTCAGACCTCCTAGGAACCAATATGAGGAAATATAAAAGTGGTCTGGAAGGATTGATTGCACTAGTGAGAAAATTAGCTTTGAACTGGATGCCACTAACAATGTTTTTGGGGAGGTCACGTTTGAACTGAGACCTTACTGGCAACAAGAAACCAGGCATGTGATGATCCCGCGGAATCTAGGCCCAGTAAGTACAAAGTCCCTAAGAGAAGAAAAAGTCTGGCGTTATTTGGGCACCAGAAAGGAAATCGGTAGGGTTAGAACTTCTTGATCCAGTGTACATCTGATGGAAGCTAAGGTTGGAAGGTAGGCGGGGGCCCAGCATGGTGACTCGCGCATCTATGGTCCCAGCTACTTGGGAGGCTGTGGCAGAAAGATTGCCTGAACCCAAGAACTAGAGGGCGTGTGGAGCCAAGATTGTTCCACCACACTCCAGCCTGGGTGACAAGTGAGACTGATTCTAAAATAAATACATGCATAAATAAAAGGTAGCAGAAAGGGACCATGAAGGAACTTAGAGCTATATATAATGCAAGATTTACATAAGAATATGAATTTAAAGTTTTATTTTAAATTATGAAATGACATCAGTAGTTAGTTGTATCAGTAATTGGCAGTCTATATTTTACATATCTGTGCACAGGTAAGGTTTCACCTAATTTGTTTTTACCTAGTGTAATTAAAATTAACAAATAAACCCTAGACAGGCCAGGTATGATGGCTCATGCCTGTAATCCTAGCACTCTGAAAGGCAGAGGCGAGAGGATTGCCTGAGCCCAGGGTTCAAAACCAGCTTGGCCAGATTTGGTGGCTCAGCCTGTCATCCCAGCACTTTGGGAGGCGGAGGCAAGTGGATTGTCTGAGCCCGTGGGTTCAAGATCAGCCTGGGCAACTTGGCAAGACCTAGAATCTACAATAAATAAAAAATTAGCTGAGCCTGGTAGCATGTGCCTGTAGTTCCAGTTACTTGGAAGACTGAGGCAGAAGGACTGCCGGAGCCCAGCAGGTCAACGCTGGGGTGACCGTGAGCGTGCCACTGCACTCCAGCCTGGGTGACAGAATGAGACTTCACCTCAAAAAACAAAACAACAAAAAAATAAACACCAGCCTGGGCAACTTGGCCAGACCTTGTCTCGCGCTTTGGGAGGCTGAGGTGAGTGGATTGCTTGAGCCCGCGGGTTCGAGACCTGCCTGGGCGACTTGGCGAGACCTCATCTCTACAATAAATCAAAAACTAGCCGGACGTGGTAGCGCACACCTGTAGTTCCAGCTATTTGGAAGGCTGAGGCGGAAGGATCACCTGAGCCCAGCGGGTCAAGGCTGCGGTGGCTGGGAGCGGCCACTGCACTCCAGTCTGGGCGACAGAGTGAGACTCCAACTCAAAAAAAAAAAAAAATAGCTGGGTGTGTGGCAGACACCTGTAGGTCTAGCTACTTAGAAGTCTGAGGCGAAGGATTGCTTGAGCCCAGCAGGCTGAGGCTGAGGTAGCCACGACTGTGCCACTGCACTCCAGCCTGGGCAACAGAGTAAGACTTTGACTTAAAAAAAAGGCAAAACACAGAGAAAAGATGGAGGCAGTGAGAAAGGGGAACACACAGAGCAAGGCTGAGGCTTGGGACAGATTGGGTGGAATGAGACACAGACGAATCTTCTACACGTGGTGTGTTTGAATGTGGGGGGTGTGTGTGTGTATGTGTGTGTGTGTGTGTGTGCATATGGTGTGTAGAGGGATGGGTAAGGAGGAAAAAGAAGTATCACTGAGCACCTCCCATCTTAAATACCCCTCCAAAATTTAAAAGCAAAACAAAATATTAATATGGGACTTGTGAAAATGTTGCCAGGGAAAGGTAGAGTCCATTCAGTGGCCTTCTTGCCATGAGTGCTTCATGGGTTGATAAGACCTTATAAAATCACAACATGAAATCTATTTTACATTGAGAAGAGATATGAAACAGCATTGTCCAAAGCCAGGAAGAAATCAGTATACTTTTTTTCCTCTCCCATCTTCCTATTAACAGCCTAAATACTACAGGAAGCTTGCCTAACACACAGTTTGAGGTATGTGAAACAGAAGTGTGTCCTATACTTCAAAACAAGAAAGAGAAAGACGCCTCAAAGAAAAATATTCAAAGATGAGCAAGGCTTCTCAATCATCTCCTTTCAATTCCTTGGCATAAACATTATAAACTCTTCATTGCGCTAAATCTGTTAAAATGATTTTTTGGATCGAGAAGACCTTTTAGAGACAATCGGTTTGGGAAAAGGGTAGGATTAAGAACCTGTTGTCTCCTCATGTGCATGTTGTGCCATGCCAAAAATCGTGTCGGTAGACATTTCATCAAACAGTGGCATGTCCAGGGCTACCTGGGCTTTCATGGTCTCTTCCATCTGAGCAAGGTGCTCTCTGAGTACGACTTGTAGAAGTCCGAGAACTGGAACACTAAGGGTCAGGGTCTTTCATCAGAAACAGGAAACAATGATGAGGTTCTTACACAAATAAACAATGATTTTGTGAGTAGCCGGTGGAGAGGATGTGTGGGAGGGACAAGTGGCTGGGCATGATAGTTTTCAGAGGAAGTTTTTCTGCTGGGTGAGCGGGACCGAGGGCTACATCCCGAGGAATCCTTGTCCTTGTGCCCACTCTTACAAGCCAACCATTGGTCCGCTTCCCCTCATTCTGAGGAACCAAAGCAAAATTCATGCTGACCGTCTCAAAAGCCCTTAGAGGCCATTTGAGCAAGTCTCCTATAAGTCTAGTTGTTGACAGCTGGCCCTTAGTGAAAGCTAGTACCTTGGTGCTGGTATGAAATCAACTAAAAACTCAATGATCATACTTGTGCGTTCTACGGAATTAACACCTACTCTCTTGCGTCTTCTGAGACACTCCAGTGAGGAAAGAGGAAGCCGAGGCAATGTGTAGAATGCAAAATGTGAAACACAGCAAACACCCAGATGACTTATACAAAATTAATTTTATTTTATATGCGTAGCAGAATAGAGATACTTTTCTATAAATACAGAACAGAGTCAAGTATTGGTCCCCAGAGCCCTGTACCAGGACGAACTGGAGAATCTCCCATCAGCACCTCTCATGTCTGAACTGTAATTTAGTTGCACAGTGATGATGGAATCCCATATTGACCACCTTTGGGGTAGTGCTATAATTTAATTTAATGAGATTGAAGAGGATTCTCCAGTTCTTAGAGATTCATGGTGGTGCTATACAAGAGAGGGGGGCTGTGCAAAGAAGTTGAGTTATCTCCCACAGAGGCTGGGGAAGGCAAGGCCTTCACGCTCGTGCGTGCGCCTATTCTCCATGAGGCCTTCCACACCATTTCAAAAGCAACTTCAGAGGAGTGTGACCTTATCTCAGCCTGAACCTCTTTGGCAGGAATAAAAGCTGGAGACGATAATTTAATTGGCGAGACATAAGAGGATCCAGTGTGACTCCAGGAAACGGTATCCAAGTCACACAGGCGTCTTTCAGGACAGAAGTGCTGTGTGGCAGCTTGATAAAACCAAGCACCGAACCGAGCCAAGAAAGAGCGAAACACACATTTCCTTCTCGATTGTGGAGCAATGCAGTGGAATCACTAAGGGAGGCTTTTAAGTGTTGGAAAACCTGGTCAGGGTCTTATTTGATAAAGCCATTGGAATTTCCCTATTCACTGGGGCTCTGTTCTCACAGAAAGGATGAGAGGCAGGTGCTTCTCTAAGATGCCGTGATTGCGTTTTTTTCTATGCACAGGCCATTTGAAAAGAATGCCAGATTTTTCAATGAGATCCTCATATCCAAATATTTATAAAAAATAACAATGATCTTAGCTTGCGTTTGACATGGCAGCTTCCATCTGAGGAGCTCAGATATGATTCCATTACCTTTCAAAATATTATCTGGAGGTTGGTTAAGTGGAAACCATATATTTATGTGTCATCCCTGGTGGAACTTTTTCAAAGACATGCTGGAAAGTTGCAAGCATTTAGGCATCCTTGGGATAAGTTCATTCGACATACTGAATTTCACCTAAAAGTAATCCAAATCAAGAGAATGAATAAGAGGTTTTTTAAAAATTATTTTTTTTGCATGAACATTTAATTGATAGAATTTTCCTTCGTAGGCTTGACTCCTCTCAAACTGATTTCTCCCTGCCTGTTCTGACTCCAGGGTAAAGTAAATAAAAGAATCCATTTATAGTCAACTTTCAAGTGATAAGA
>CAUYQG010041027.1:0-41397 GCA_963574415.1 Tarsius wallacei | reverse complement strand
GGAGTTGTTCAAACCTGTTACACTGCCCTTTCTCCTCCCCATTTCTTACCTTCCTGGTCAAAGGGAGTAAGAAGAGAAAAGAAAGCACAAGGAAGCTTCAGCCTAGAGAAGCCATTCGTTCTCTACTCTTCCTAGCTAGCCGGGTCATAAAGCTGTCTTCTACCAAGCAAAGTCAGAGAACCTTGATGTGGGCTTTGGGATTCTAACGCAGTACAAGCTCTTTCAGATCTTGGATCGCTTCTGATCATTCCTCTGCCACCTACCTCAGCATAGATCCTCAATGCATGTTTAAAGATTTGAATTTTAAGAAAGTAAGAAACTGTTGGGGAGGGTGGGGCACACCTCATCAACAAGGGTACCTGCATCATCAATGTTTGTATACCTAACCCTGAATTGTACCCCACATCTTTAAGATAAAAAAAATTTAAAAAAAGATCACCCCGGCAGTTACAATCTCAATTGACTGGGAGAGGAATAAAGAACAGAGGCACTCACAGCCAGTGTCTAGAACCCGGGTTCCATTCATCAAAAGTCAGTCCACTGCTAACACAGGAGAAGCTTGGGAGTACGTGCAACCGTGTGTCCAAAGGGACAGATATCAGACTTGGGTCTCTGCCACATCAAGTTAAAAAACAAAACAAAACAAACAAACAACAACAACAACAAAACTATAAATGTCTCTTGAACGAAAATTCTAAATTTCAGGTTGCTTATAAAGAAGAAATATTTTTCTGCGATAATACTAATGACCATTATTATTAGGACTGGCAAACACCAACACACAGGCACTAAATATGTGTGGGGCTTGTGCTCAAGAGACTGTTTAAGAAACAGTGAAAGGCCGCAGTTAGGAATACAGACTCCATCCGCCTGCCTGGGATCTCTTGTTCTTTGGCCACAAGCGAGTTATCCAGCTTCTTCTGGTGTCAGTTGTCTTTACCCACAAAACAAGAATAATGCCGATTGGCCACTTCACTGGGAGGCTGTGGATTAAACGAGATACATATAAAACAAAGCCAGTCTTGGTCCAAAATACACGTTCCACAAGTTCACCAGTTATTATAATAAATTCAGGGACTGCCTTGCTCATGAAGCCTCTGTCTTTTTTTTTTTTTTACTTTATTTATTTATTATAAAGATGTGGGGTACAATTCAGGGTTAGGTATACAAACATTGATCATGCAGTTACCCTTGTTGATGAGGTATGCCCCTCACTCCTCTGTCAGTTTCCCTCAACTGCCGGTCCCACCCTCCCTCCCCTGACAGTTCCATATGTTCTCACTCATAAGGTGACCTTGAACAATTATAATGCTATAAGAAAGTGATTGACAGTAGTGGAAAAAAGCCTCTGTCTTAATTCCTGGCTGCAACCATCTTCACTTTCTTTCTTACAAGGAATTGCAAATACCGTGCAAAGGGATTCCAATCCAAATCAATTAGCCAGCGGGCTTGACAAAGTCCCTTTTCATTTCTAAGGCCTCCCCGAGGGCGAGTAAAGACCACTAGAGGCAGTAAGTGGCACATTTGAGGCAGCCACTCATGTCATGTATTTCTCACCTTACCTCTATCCTCCTCACCAGGAAGGAAAGGTGGGACTGGAAGAAGAGGGAAGGAAACCATATGAGTAAGTTGAGCTATGACAGCACTCCTAGGGGCCTAACCAAATAATCATTCCAAAGTGGATGAGAGGTAAGCCGGGTCCAGGCCCAGAAGCCCACAAGCAACAGGTTCTGGGATCACACAATTCTGGGTCCCATCACTCATAAGAATGGCCAGTTATATCTGTCAGTCACTGGGCAGTCAGAAAACCCCCAGTGTGGTCTCTCTGCCCACCTCTCTCATTTGTTCTTTTTTTAACATTTTATTGAGATATAATCACAGTGAGGGGCAACCCTCCAAAAATGAAATTTATTTTTTAATGGTGTATTTATCCTGACATGTTTAAATATCAGTCACCTTCAAATTACTCACAAGAAATGCTCTCCTAACCTCCTCTGAAACCCCACATTTATTCATTCATTCATCCATTCCTTAATGATTGTAGAATATGCAATTCAGAAGAACAATAGATTAGGTTTACCGATCATAAATTAATGCAATATATTATGTTACCTCAGAGTCACATCCAAACTAATAAAATGCTGCAACAGAAAATAGACCCCAAAGCTTCAGTACCTATCGAGATTGCTTTTTCCACTGCTCAAAACAGTTTTTGAACTCATCAATTTCTATGCCTTTTAGTGCTTCTCCTGTTTCAATTTGTTTGTTTATTTGTCTGACCTCTTTCATATCAGCAAAACGTTTCCCTTGGAGGACTTTTTTCATTTAGGGAAACAAAAAAAAAGTCACTGGGGCAGGATGGGATAAAGCGGGAGGGTGGGGAACAGAGTCATGTCGTTTTGGGTCAAAAAACGACTGAACACTTGATGCAGCATGGTGTGGGCAGGTGTTGTCATGGTGAAAAATACCTGTCACCTCCTTGCCACAGAAACATTCAGTGAAGCCAAATGCAGCTTCTTACAACTCTAGCTGGTACATGGGTGTCGATGGATTCCAAGAATGCTTAACCTAGGAAGCCTGTTCTACAAAGGGTCCACCCTCCAAAAGATAATTCAGGTTTTTTTGTTTGTTTTTGTGGGAGGTAAGGGAATAGTTTGCCCTCGTGCTTTTAAATTTATACACTTTAAATTTATACACTTCAGTGTTTTTATACGTTCACAGAATTGTACCATAACCACCAGTTTCTAACTGCAGAAAGTTTCATCTCCTGAAAGGAGACTTGCAAATGTGCAAATGTTAGCAGTCACTCCTCACAGAGCCTGAAAATCAATCCTAGGCTGTTTATCTCTATGGCTTTGCTTATGCTGGACCTTTGCATAAAGAGAATTATATATATGTGGCCTTTTGAGACTGTCTTCTTTTGCTCAGCATAATGTTTTCAAGGTTCCTCTGGGCTGTTGCATGGATCAGCACTTCATTCCTTTTCATGACCAAATAAAATCACATTGTATGGGTATATCACTTTTGTTTATCTGTTGATCAGTTCTTGGGCCTTTGGGTTGTTTCCATTGGCTAGATATTGTGAATAATGCTGCTGAAAACACTCATGTATATAAGTTTTGGTGTGAACAGATGTTTTCATTTATGCTTTCTAGAATTGGAATTGCTTGGTCATATGGTGACCCCATGATTCATTTGGAGACATCGCCAAGCAGCTGCATCGTTTTACACTCATGCCAGCAATGTATGAGAGTTTCAGTTTTTCCACACCTCACCTGCTTATTATTGTCTGTCATTTTTTCTTATAGCCGTTTTAGTGGGTAGGATGTGGGCTTTCATTGTGGTTTTGACTTGCGTTTCACTAATGACAAAGATACTGAAAAATCTTTGTTCGTGCACATTGGCCACTTGTATGTCTTCTGTGGAGGACTGTCTGGTCAAATCTTTTGCCCAAGTTTAGGTTGTTTTTGTTGCTGTTTTCAAGTTATTGCAATCTAAATACAAGTCCCTCATCAGATATATGATGCATAAATATTTTTTTCCCAATCTGTAGGTAGTCTGTTCACTTTCTTTGTGGTGTCTTGTGAATACAAAATATATAAATCTATTTAGAATTTATCTATTTTATTCTTTTTACTGATGCTTTTCATTTCATATCTAAAAGTTCATGGAGATTTACCCTTGGCTCTACGTTTTCCTTTAAGAGGTTTATAGCTGTTAACTCACACTTAGAACTCTGATCAATTTTTTTTTTTACAATTCATTGTATTTAGAGGGTACAAATGTTTTGGATGGTTTGTAGAGTGGCAAAGAAATCTGGGCTTTAAGTATACCCACCATCCCCACCTATGCACCACGCCCCGCAGACCCATAGCTTACCTCCCACTTACACGTGAGAACATGTGGTATTCGGCTTTCTGCTCCTGCATTACTTCATTTAGGATGATGGTCTCCAATTCCATTCAAGTTGCTGCAGAGGACATTATTTTGCTCTTTTTTATGGTTGAATGGTAAGAGTTTGTTTTTGTATATGATGTGTGATAGGTATCCAACTTCATTCATTTTCATGTGGGTATCTAGGTATTCCCAAATCTTTTGTTGAAAGCGGTTATTTCAGCCGGGCTCAGTGGCTCAGCCTGTAATCCCGCGCTTTGGGAGGCTGAAGTGAGTGGATTGCCTGAGCCTGTGGGTTCGAGACCCACCTGGGCAACGTGGCAAGATCTCATCTCTACAGTAAATAAAAAAATCTAGCCAGGCATGGTAGCGTGTGCCTGTATTTCTGGCTACTCGGAAGGCTGAAGCAGAAGGATTGCCGGAGCCCAGTGGGTAGAGGCTGCAGTGCCCGGGAAGGGCCATTGCACTCCAGTCTGGGCAACAGAGTGAAACTCCAGCTCAAAAAAAAACAAAAACAAAAACGGTTATTTCTGTCTTGAATTGTCTTGGCACTCTTGCCAAAAGTCAACCATAAACGTGAGGGTTCATTTCCAGACTCTATCTTGCCTCAGATATTACTGATAACCCTGAAAGACTGCAGGAGAGAAAATGAATCAAGACAATAGAAAGTTTTCATTTGTGTAAAGCATAACTGACCAGCTTTGCTTCTCAACCCCTGGAGTATTTGGTGTTCTCTCCATTGACAGCCATCAGCTAATAGAAGTAGACACTTGAGTGTCACCGGTGGCTTCCTAGATGCCAGATGAAATTGTCCTTTTTTCATAGTTGTCCCTTTACATTCCACACTACTATCCACCTCGTCTAGAAACTTGACTTTTTTCTCCTTTCGCCTCTTCAGTTGTTCTTCTTCTGTTGACTTCACTACCTGATTTTTTTCCCCACCTACCCACGTCTTAAAAGTCAGTTTTCCTTGAAGATCCATCCTCACCTCTCTCATTTAAAGATTTTTTCTGGTAATCATTCCACATGCATCTTTATCCTTGTGGCTAATAACAGAAGCTCAACTTTCTGCTGGACACATGGCTTCAAAACTAAATGGCTACATGTCTCAACTTCCTTTGCATAGTCTCACAGCCATGTGACTAAATCATGGCTAGTAATCTAGAAGCAAACGTGTTCTATAAATCTGGGAAATACCATAAAAGGTTAGGGCGTGCAT
The DNA here is from genome assembly GCA_963574415.1 of Tarsius wallacei. Taxonomy (NCBI): domain Eukaryota; kingdom Metazoa; phylum Chordata; class Mammalia; order Primates; family Tarsiidae; genus Tarsius; species Tarsius wallacei. The sequence continues at coordinate 36,284 of CAUYQG010041027.1, read as the reverse complement.
TCTTGATCTGTTCTTTCTCTTGCTGGTAACTGGAACGCAGTGGGGATGGCTGGAGCCCCAGTTGCTACCTTGGACTGTAGGGATGGGAAACACATCCAATGAATGGCAGAAAGCATGAGAGAGGCTGAGTTTCTAATGACAGAGTTGTCATAAAAGGCAACTAGGACGTTTCTTGTGTAAAAGATGGGGGAAAAGGGCTTTTGCTATTTTTAAGTCACCATCATTTTGGAGTTTCAAAAATTCTATGTAGCGAACATGATTATAACTGATGATACATCTTCTAAAACCTGTACATTCATCAATTTCTAAACAGATGTTTATTGAGAATCTACTACCCATCCGTTGCTCTGCCGGGTATGGTGGTAATGTAGTCTTTATTCTCATGAAGTCGACAGTCCATTTTGGAAGACATAAATAAGACTGCAAATGGTAATTCCCATAAGCAATAATAATAATATAGACGATAGGCAGTGTGCTAGGGAAATATAAAGGGTAAAGCAATTAATCCTGTCCAGGGTCTTGGGAAGCTTTATGGAGAAACAATATTTGCATGGACACTTAATAGAGTTTGTGAATAAGAAGGACAAATTACTTTAGAGGTCGTGGGTTTCCCAAATGTACAGATTTGAAAGTTCATGGTTAGTTTATAAAGGGAGCTATGAAGTTTGGGGTATTATAAGTCAAATTGGGAATTTGTGTTTAAACTTATTAATCAGAGATAGAAAATATGTTCCAATATGTACATCAACTTTAATTTGGGACGTATATAGTATTATGTTGAGAAGAACTCTGAATCTACCCCCTGAGCTCAGGAAAGAATGACATGAAGTGTTAGAAATGCCGGCATGAACTTGGGACACATGGAGGTTCACACTGCATGTCAACTTCACTGGACTACCGTGCCCAGATATGTGGTCAAACATTATTCTAGATGTCTCCCTGGGGGTATTTTTGGATGAGAATAGCATTTAAACTGGTGGACTTTGAGTAAAGCAGGTTACCCTCCATAATGTGGATGGGCTTCATCCGATCAGTTGAAGGTCTGAATAGAATGAAAGATTGACTTTCCCTGGACAAGACAGAATTCTGCATCTCACAGCCTTTGAACTTGGACTGAAACGTCAACGTGGGTCTCCAACCTGACACCTCCGAACTTGAACTGCAGCACTAGCTGCTCTCTGAGTTTCTACTGGCTCAGCCCACACATTGTCTAATTACATGAGACACAATTCCTTAAAATTTGTCTCTCCCTCTAGAGAAAGAGAGAGAGAGAGAGAGAGAGAGAGAGAGAGAGAGAGAGAGAAAGCGATGGAGATACAGTGTATGTCTACACACACACACACACACACACACACACACACACACACACGGGAGTCCACAACACATAATTTATTAAAAAGTGTGTATTTATTTCTACATGTTTAAACTTCAGTTACCTCCAAAGTACTCTCCATTTGATGCAATACACCTATTGAGATGCCTTTTTCACAGCTCAAAACAGTTTTTGAACTCATGAGTTTTGATGCCTTTGAGTGCTTCTGCCATTTTTTGTTTCACTTCTTTCACATCAGGAAAACACAGGACTTCTTCCATTCAGGGAAACAAGCAAAAAAAGAAAGTCTTTCGGGGTGATATTGGGTGAACAGGACGGGGGGGGCTCAGGGGTCATGTCATTTTTGCTAAAAAATGCTGAACGGTCAGTGCAGTGTGGGCAGGTACTCTCGTCAATCACCCATTACAAAATGGACAAACGCACTGAAAGAATCTAAAAATAAAAATTCACTGAAACTGAACATAGCCTCCCACAACAATGCTAGCTAGTACACTGATGCCCATGAGTTCTTGGAACACTTACCTGGTGAGTGAAGCCTGTGTTACAAGGGACCCACTCTATAAAGGATAATTCCATTTTGAGGGGTGCCCCCTCATATTATACACACACACACACACACACACAGACAAATAATCTAGATTATCTATTTTCTATCTATCTATCATGTATCTATCTATCTGTCTATCGTCTATCTTCAATTGGTTCTGTTTCGCTGGATAACTCTGACTAATACCAGAGAATAGAATATTAACATGTGAGAAATAATAAAAAGATTTTAATTTTTTTTTGAGTTGGAGTCTCACTCCGTCGCCCGACTGGGGTGCAGTGGCATGCCCACGGCCACTGCAGCCTCAACCTGCTGGGATCCAACAATCCTTCCTCCTCAGCCTTCCAAGTAGCTGGAACTACAGGCACGTGCCACCATGTCTGGCTAATTTTTGAATTATTGTAGAGAGGACGTCTCGCCAAGTTGCCCGGGCAGGTTTCGAACCCGCGGTCTCAGGCAATCCATTCACCTCAGCCTCCCAAAGTGGTGGGATGACAGGCTGAGCCACCGAGCCTGGCCAAGATTTTAATCTTAACCAAACTTTGAGGTAGGCACTATTATTGCCTGGTTTCACACAGGGGGAAAACTGAGACAAAGACAGATTAAATGATGTGGGCCTGGGACTTTGGCTGTGAGAGACTAAAGATTGTGTCCCTCCTGAGGCCACCAGCTTTTTAGCATGCAACTGCTGATATAGTTTTAGGGGAACGAACTGTTTTTGTTTGTTTGTTTTTAGGTTTTTCTTTTTATTTTACTTTATTTTATTTTTTTATTATAAGATATGGGGTACCATTCAGGGTTAGGTATACAAACACTGATCATGCAGGTACCCTTGCTGATGAGGTATGTTCATCCCTCCCCTGGCAGTTTCCCTCAACTTCCAACCCTACCCTCCCTCCCCTGAAACTGGACTGGATAAAGAAAATGTGGTCCATATACACAATGGAATATTATGCAACCATGAAGAAGGACAAATATATGGACTCTGCAGCAACTTGGATGGATTTGGAGTAGATCATACTCAGTGATCTATCACAGAGACAAAGAACAGAGTTCCATATGTTCTCACTAGTAAGCGGAACGAGCTGTTAAAGGCATTAAGCCACAGCCTGTTGCAGCACAGATTTGGGGTTTCTTTGGAAATTCCACGTGCTGAAAAACCCAGTAGCCGTGCAAACTATTTACGTGCACTTAATTCCCTGTGTAGCCAATCAAAGATCTTGTCCAGACATCATTTTTTCCACCCTAAAGGTCCTTGTCTTTTAGCTTCAGGACCCTGTGCTCTATATATTCCCATTTATTTTGCATAAATGGCCACGGCCTCAAGTCTTCTGAAAAAAGTTATTTGGGGTGGAAAGACGATTCCCAAGAAGTCCTTTTGACTTTACCTTCAAGAGATAACCAGGTCCCAACTACGTTTCATCCCTTCACTGATATATTCCGATGTGGGTCACCATTGTCTCTCTCCTGGTTACCGCAATATTCCCCTAACTAGTCCCTCTTCTTCTACCCTTGTCCCTCTACTAACTACCCTCAAAGCAGCTACAAGAGATTTACTTTTATACTTGAAGTCAATCAGTTTATTGCTCGGCTCCAACTCTCCAAAGGCTCCCAACCTGAGCGAAGACCAACGTTGTCACAGTGGTCTACAAGGCTGTATGTTTGTTCCTATCCCACTAACTCCCTGCCTTTGCACGCTCTCTCTGTCACACTGGCCTCTGTCATTACACAGACATACCTGATGTACCTCGAGGTCTTTTACACTGGATGATCCTCCCACTTGAAATATTTGCTACCCAGAGAGTCATGGGGTTTGCTCCTTCAACTCTTGCAAGCGTTGGCATAAATGGATCAATAAGGAATAATTTTCCCAATCTATTTCAAGTGACATCACTTTCCCCCTCCTTACCTTTTTTTTCTTTCTGTTTCAGCAGTGTGTGATGACCCTGTAGGTGCTCATTAGATATCTTCTCAATGAGGACAGATTATACCTTCAGTTGACTTTTCCCAAAGGCATGATTCCATTGCCTGGTCAAAGACCTTTAAAGGAGTCACAGTCTTATCACTTGCTAAGGCTTTAGTTTTGTCATTGCTATTTCACTTTTGACACAAAAGCAGTTGACTTTTTCGTCCCTGTGAGAGCACAAATAATGGGACTCCCAGTCAAGGTGGTTGAGAGCCATATGTAGATAATTACTCCTTTCGCAAAGAAGAAATTCCTGTCTTTCTATTTCTATCTGAAGACTATTCAAATTCAACTTCAGTGTCTCTCTCTCTCTCTAAGGCGTTCTCTAAAACCAACAAGTAGCAGTCAATACTCTCTCACATTCTGAGTGCGTTGTACATTTCCCAAATGCCATGGTGGCATGATTTCCAAGAGCACAGCTTGACCATGTTTTACATGACAGTGGTCACTCTTCTTTAGACGACAATATATATGCCATGAATTACCCAACTGCCTCTCCTGTGTCTTTGTCACATTTTAGTTTTTGTTATTGCCACATCCACTTCCAGTACAAAATTCTACCAAATAGTCAGAAATATTTTTCTGGACATTATAGGAGAAAAACGAGCATCAACAAAAAAAGTTTATTCATCGCTCATGCAACAGAAGACATATGGGATCCAAGCTTCTTCCAATGCCCAGGTCCGACAAACTGAAATAATCACCGTCATTCTCATGGTCCAAGCAATATGCTAGAGTTTCAGCCATATCCCTGTCTTTCAGATAGCAAAGGAAAATTACATTTAAAAACCCTCTCTTAAATGAGACTTCTAGGAATTCACAGTCAATGGTTCTGCTTATATTTTAGTTACTAAATATTAATCACATGGCCACATCCAGATTCAAGGGAGGCTGGGAGATGCAGATTTTTGTCCTAGAGGAAATTTGTAGAGCTAAAATCTGGATTCTACTTTCTAACAAAGATGGGAAGAATGGGTATTGAGACAACTAGAAAACTCTGCCATGGATGTCAACTCATAATCTTTCAAGAGAAGAAGATAGACTATAAAATGATGTTTTATTAACTTGAACCTGGAAGAGTCTCCAAGAATTATTGAGTATTATTCTGCAACTTCAGGAACTATCTATCCTAAAGTATGCACTTATCCTCATGACATTCTGCTAGAAAACCAATAACCCAATGAGACATGACACACAGCCAGGAATCTCCCAACCATCGGAGGATGTAATGTGATTGATGTCAAACAGAATGTTCAGACAGATTAGCAAAGACGTTAACTTGAAAACTAAAGTGCAGGGAACATGACACAGAGTGTTAAAACACTCCTTTTGACGTAACTCCTCACTGTTCGTTCCAACTTAGGAAAAAACGCTTAGCAACAGGTTATTTGCCTTTGGCAAAACCCCAGATCCTCCAGAAGTATCAAAAGGAATGAGGATAAAAAAAACTTGAAACCAAAATTAATAAATATCATAAAATTAAGACCTCTAAAGCGATGGCAGTTTCAAAAGAGGGACGTTTGGGAAAACAATGCTGTGGAATTACAGAGGGTTGTCAGAAAATGTTTTAATTACCTCTACTGCTGCATTCCATAAAGCTCAACCCAACTTGCATTTAAGAAATTCCATGAGTCAGATCATTTACTTTCAGAGAATCATATAGATCAGAATGGATCGCCTTTCTGGCAGCTGACAAATTCAGACCTGTGGCTCTGGGTCCTTTGCCTGGCTCACGAGGCCAAGCAGGGTGTAGGGAGGGATAGAGGTTTCCTCACCAGTCCTGTGCTCCAGCTGTGGATTGACTACAGTTTAAGAGGAACCCTCTTGGAGGCAATGAGGTTGTCTCCACAAATGCAGGCAGACTGTGTCAAGATAAGTGAGTCTGAACTCTGGAGACCTTGCATGTCATTCCAACGGAAAAAGACAGACAGACCTACAGATTCCTGCCCTGGAGCATCTTTACTTTGTCAAGGACAAACTAGTACCATAAGCTTCCTGGACAAGAAGCAGTAATAGCCAAAGACATCTTTTGGAGGATGAGGAAGTGAAAAAAAAAATAATCTGGGAAAAGTTCTATTCAGTTCAGTTTCAAGATTTAAAGGGGGTAGTCATCAAATCTGAAAATTGTGAGAGAATAATTGGGGTAAAATAATTTGACTCCAGTTGTGAAAAACAGAAACTTCCAATGTGTGTACTACCATATTGGAGTTGGGCTGAATTTTTATTTTAATATATATTTTTTATTTCAAAATTGTGGGGTACAGTTAAGGATTAGGTATACAAATATTCCTTGTTGATAAGGTGGGCCTCCCTTTCTCCAGACAGATATTGACCACCGTTAATCCCACCTCCCTGCCCCTCCCTGCCACCCACCCCACATAGATTCCTGCCACTGTCAATCCTTTTCTTATGGTATTACGGTAGTTGTTCAAGGTCTACTTACAAGTGAGAACATGTGATGCTCATATCTTTGTTTCCATGAGAGATCACTCAGTACTATAAACTCGAATTCCATCCAGGTTGCTGTGAAATTCATGATTTTGTTCTTTTTTATGGCTGAGTAATATTCCATTGTGTATATGGACCACATTTTTAAAATCAAGTCCTCTTTTGATGGACAGCGTGGTTGGTTCCATGATCTTGCACAGCCTCTGTGGAAATCAGTGTGGTGATTCCTAAAAGCTCTAAAAATTGACCTTCTATATGACCCCACAATCCCCCTACTGGGAATATACCTTGAAGAACTCAAATCACTCTATAAAAAAGATACCTGCACACGTATGTTTATCGCAGCATTGGTCAAAATAGCAATAGAATATTACGCAGCCATAAAGAAGAACAAAATCATGAATTTCGCAGCAACCTGGAGGGAATCAGAGTTTATAATACTGAGTGATCTCTCACAGAAACAAAGATCTGAGTATCACATGTTCTCACTCATAAGTGGACCTTAAACAACTATTGTAATACCATAAGAAAAGGATTGACAGTGGCAGGAAACTATGGGGGGAGGCAGGGAGGTGGGATTAATGTCTGGGAATGGGGGGGTACACCTCATCAACAAGGGTACCTGCACAATGCATATTTGTATACCTAACCCTTAACTGTACCTCACAATTTTAAAATAAAAAATATGTTAAAAAATAAAAATAAAAAAATAAAAGATCTAAAAATGGATTTCTCATACAACCCCGCAATCCTCCTATTGGGAATATACCTGGAGGAACGCAAATCACTCTATGAAAAGATACCTGCACACGCATGTTTATTACAGCATTGTTCACATTAACCAAAATATGGACCCAACCGTGCTGTCCATCAAAAGAGGACTGGATAAAAAAAATGTGGTACATATGCGCGATGGAATATTACGCAGCCATAAATAAGGGCAAAATCATGAACTTCACAGCAACTTGGGTGGATTTAGAGCCTGTATTACTGAGTAATCACTCACAGAAACAAATAACTGAGTATCACATGTTCTCACTCATAAGTGGACCTTGAGCAATTATTGTAATAATCTAAGAAAAGGATTGGCAGTAGTGGGAAATAGTCAGGGGAGGGGCAGGGCAGGATTGGCAGTAATGGTACTCTTCTAGGGGATGGGAGGGGCACACCTCATCAACAATGGTACCTGTGCAATGAACATTTGTGTACCTAACCCTGAATTGTACACCACAGCTTTAAAATAAAAAAAATTTAAAGAATTAAATACCATCTTCTCAGATCAGTCAATCAATGCGCATTTAATAAATGTCTGTTATATGGAGACCACCCGGCTATATGCCCACACAGCCAGGCGAGTTTTATCTAGTCACATTCACATATTTGAAGGTCTCTGGAGATAGAGATCAAATTATCTTACACCACTAACTTTACTTTAATGTAGCCTTGACTTTATCTTTACTTTAACATTTTAAAGTCTTGAAAACTGTTTTCCAGGGATTATTGCCCATTCTATATTATTCACACTTACAGCATTAAGATGACAAGAAGACTGGCCTTAGGAAGTCTCTGAAAAACATATGAAAAGGACAATTATTCTGAGCTTTGTACATTGTAAATCAAGGAGAAAATGTCTGCAAATTTAAAGTAATTCTTCAAAAAAAAATCCAGCTATATTTTAATGTGTGTGCTTACATTGACCCATCATTTTGCTATCTTGTTTGCAAGAGAAGTGAAGAATACAGCTTTTATCCCAGGAGGCCACATGGCCAGCTCAAAGTCCAGCATTCTATCACTAAGGAAGAAGGAGAAAGGAGAGATATTGAGGTAGAGGGCACACAGCTTCAATTACACGGATAAATCTGAGGCTTACACAGATAATCAAGTACAATTTCCACATTTCTGAATTACAATTCTATAGTCTTTGTCTATACAAACATATATAAAAATCTTCACCATATGCACACACACACACACACGCACACACATGCTTAAATTGTCAAATTTATGAATCTGAAAATCTAGCGTAAAAACACAATCTTTGTGATAGGCACAGCTTTTTAAAAATAACATTTCCACGAGGCACTAAAGCTTTAATATCTACAACATTCCTACAAAAGGCAAAAAAACATACACATACCACAGAGCTCAGAACCTGTTATCAATTCCATTCACAGTAGCAGAATGGCTCTAATGCAAAGACATTTATAAGTCACAGTTAGTATTCTTTAAGAAATATTTTAAATCCTATCTTTCAACCTAACTGTCTCTAAACCATGACTAGAAGACAAGGCTAAAAAGTTAAAATCGCTCTCTCAACTTTTGCTCTGTGATTTAACATGAAAATGTCAGGAGAGAACTCTTGACATGAAATCCACAGAGATGGTCAGTGCAAGGCTCATCTTGGATTGGGTCCATGGCAGTATCTTGGATATGATTTGGCAATTCCAGTAAAACATCCCCTGACTAGTAGATACAATTTGCCCAGCAATCTGCCAAAGTACCCACTGGCCATTAAATCATCTTGACATCATTCCATAACCATTTTCTGTTTCCCTGAAGTAAAAGAGAACTTTTTTTTTTTTGAGTTGGAGTCTCACTCTGTCTCCCAGACTGGAGTCGGCTCCCGGCCACTGCAGCCTCGACCTGCTGGGCTCCGGCGATCCTTCCGTCTCAGCCTTCTGAGTAGCCGGAATTACAGGCACGCGCTACCATGCCCGGCTGATTTTTTGATTTATTGTAGAGATGAGGTCTTGTTTGCCCAGGCTGGTCTCGAACCCGCGGGCTCAGGCAATCCACTCACCTCAGCCTCCCAAAGGCACGGGATTACAGGCTGAGACACCGAGCCCGGCAAAAGAGAACTTTTTAAAACAGAATTCCTAAAACTGTAAAGAGAAACGCTTTGGCTCACTTAGAGATTCACGTTATGTCAAGTGTTTACAAATGGCATTCTGGAAAAAGATTTGCAATATCACAGATAGACAAAAAAGCTAGTGTATCTAACATAAATGATACCATCAATTATTAAGAAATAATAAACTCAAGATTAAATGGGCAAAAAATATGAAGAAACCCATCAGAGAAGAAGACTTGGAAATCACCTGTTTCCATGAACGTTGAGCCTCTGTTTTTCTCCCCTTTCTGGTTAGATCCAATGTAACCAGAGCTGCAACCTAGCCAGGAAAAATTATATATGGTATCCAGAAAGTTAATTTATCTCTTTCTCCAACCTATGCTTCCATTACGGTATCACGGTCTATAAAGAAAACTTGCATTTTGCTCCAATATTTATTAACTACACTGCCTTGACAAGAGTTACCAGGAAAAGCAGGAGAGCACATGGGGAGAAGTCTCCTTTCAAGAGTGCAGGCTAAATTTAATCCTTTAATATAGAATTCAAATTGTGTTTTCCCTATTTGTGTAAAACTCCTCAGGAGTCTATCTTGAGCTCTTATCCCAAATACAGGACAGCTAAGAAGCTAGGCATGGTGCCACCTCTGCCTTGAATCCGGGACTCTGTAGAAAAGTAGGTAGTTCTGGATAGCTGAGGTGACACATGACACCCCACACTGCTGTCACTTCTTGGTTCCATTTTGTATTTCTGCTTGAGTCCCTTTTGACACATTTCATCTTTCTTGAGAGTTATCTGTTTTGTCTGTTTTCAAATTTTCAACATGAAAGTTGTTTGTTTTGTAAACTACATCCAATATGGTTATCCATGTTCTGTTTTTCATTTCAAGTATTGCTTGTTGCTTTTGTCTTGATCAAATTGCCCAAAGTTGTGTTTAAGTGGTGTCATTCATTTTTTTAAAAATGTTTGAATTTTTTTTTATTTCAATAGCTTTGGGGGACACGAGTACTTTTGGTCTGGGCTTTAAGTGTACCTACTACACCCACTTGTACATCTTGCACCTGACACCCCCCGTCCGAGTCTCTGGTGCCCATAATACCAGTGAGAACATGTGGTGTTTGGTTTTCTTTTCCTGAGTCAGTTCACTTGGGATGATGTTCTCCAATTCCATCCGTGTTGCTGCAAAAGTCATTAATTTATTTTTAAAATATGAATAGTACTCCATAGTGTATATACACCACATTTTCACTCTCCACTGATTGGTCAATGGGCATTTAGGCTGATTCCACAGCTTTGGAATGTGGATTGTGCTACAATGAACAGGCAGGTGCAGGTGTCCTTTTTTATATAATAACCTCTGTTCCTTTGGGTAGATACCTAGTGGTGGGATTGCTGGATCAAATAGTACACCTACTATTGTTTTGCTTTCCTGATCCGTGTTAGCCTGTCTTTTCTTCTAGTTCATAAAGACCTGCTTCTTGTGATTTCCTTGTTTCTACTTTTCGGAGGTTTATTTTCATTCTATCTTTTCAAATTTCTGAGATATAGTCTTAGCTTTTCAATATTTAAATATTATTACTTTGTAATATAAGCATTTGAGGCTATAATTTTTCCTCAAACTTCCAATTCAACTGTAAACCACAAGTTTTCATATGTGATAATTTCATCATCACTTACTGCTTAGTATTTTCTAGTTTTTATCACAAAGTTTTCTTTACTCTTTAATCATTTAGATATTTTATTTTAAGCTTATAAGACTACATGACTTCAAGACTGTATAATGCTGATACTTTCATACTTGTTCTTTGATGTTGAGACGTGCTTTATAGCCTAATATGTGGTCAATTTTCGTAATTGCATTTACTTAAGGAAAATTTGTATTCTAATTGATGAATGAAGAGTTCTACAAACATTCTTGAAAGAAAGTTTATTGTTATTCAAATATTCTCAATATTTTTAAAAGTTTTTAATCTTCCTGATCTATTGGTTTCTTTAGAGTTGTGCTCAAAACTTCCACTATGTCACTGGGTCTGTCAATATCTTTTCCTAGCTCGATACTTTTTGCTGTCTAAGAAACTAATATTGTTAGATATAAAAGATATAAAAATAATGTTTGTTATATCTTCCTCGTAAACTAGAACTTTTAGAACCTTTGTAGCCCCAAAATGTTTTAGCCTTAATGACTATTTTGTTCAATATTAAAGCAGCTATCTCAGACTTCTGGCTCACATTTTATTCTTTAGAGCCAGTATTTTTATATCCCATGTTTTATTTGTGATGCTTGTAAACAATACACAGCAGGAGTCTATTTTTATGTAATCAGAAAAAATATGCATTGAATTGCTAAATTTGATTTCCTTACATTTATTGAGATTGTTGGTATTCTTGGATTCAGTTTACCTTTAGAATTACATAATTGTATCTTATATTTGCTTATTTCATTTATACTTCTTTCTCTGGCATTTTCTCTAATAAATGGAAAGAAATGCACAGTATTTCTATTTATTCAGTAGTTGATCTTACTATTTAAGTTAAGTGTAAAACAAATTGTGTTGTGTACTTGTATTTCTGTCTTCCTTTAAAATAATACAGGGGCTTTAGAATGTCAAAATTTTATTATTAACCTCCTAATTTATGTTATTCTTATTTGTACTTTTGATTATATATTATTTATTTTATTAGTAAAGTAATGTTTTACTGTTCTATGCATGTATGTTTGGGCATATATATGAATACACACAATTCTTAGTTTATTAGCTTAGACTTACACATTTCTACAGATTTGCCCATTATTCCTGATTGAGTCTCAGACCTTCCTTTAGGATAACTTTCCTTCTTCCTTCAGGAAGACAATTCTCTTGAGTTATGGTTTAGCTTGAGATATATATCAGGTATTTTCCTTCAATAATTTTATAATAAAATATTCTAAAACTTTACAATATTTTTAAAATGTCTTCAGTCTTTATTCTTGCTGGTGAGCAGTTTGATGTCATATTAATCATCTTTTTAAAACAATGAATTAGTCCTTCCTTTCCTCTAATATCCTCTCTTTGTCTTCACTGTTTAGCAGTTTCCCTGAAACATTCTCAGCTTACTGAATCTCGAAGTACATCTTCCATCAATTCTGAAAAAACAGATTTCCCCATGCTCACAAATTGAAATTTGAAATTACGATAGACTTATGATACATTTTTTACTACCCTCCACATCTCTTAACTTGATTCTTTATTTTTTAATCATTTGGTATCTCTGGGTTGGAATCTAGATGACTTCTTTAGATGTATCTTCCAGTTTATGAATTCTTTTCTCACCTGTGTCTAATATTCTGTTAACTCACTCATTTAGCTTTCAATTCCAAAGATATATGCTTCTAGAAGTTCTATCTGGATTTTTTTTAAGATCATCCTAACCATTTTTGTAAATTATTTAAATCATTTTCTTTTTTATTTCTTTGTGTATTTTAAACTAGTTTATTTCATATTCTATATACTATAATGTCAACACATGAGGTTCTAGAAGGTTGACTTATGCTCTTCATTTTTATTTTTATTTTCTGACTCTGACTTGCATAACTTGTGTCCCAGATGATTTGGAATTTTGGGTCAAGGGCTCATGTTTAGTTGTGTTCTGTCTATGGGAATCCTACAAGATAAGGCATGTGTGTTCATCAAGAAAATATTTGTTTTTGCTTTTGCTGAGATATTCGGACACATTTTTGCTTAGTTTCTAAGTCTCTGTTTCCTAAACCACACAGGAAGAATGAATTCAATCATTGAACCTGTGTCAGGATAGACCCTTGGTTACCATTTCTAAAGAGATAACTTGTTTTTCACCAAAACAAATGGCTAAATTCAGCTCATTTGCCATTTTTCTTTTTACAATAGGCACTTTTTCCTGCTCCTCTTTCTTTTCACTGAGCATATGTCTCAGTTCTACAGCCTATCTTTCATACAAAGCTCGAGTCTTAGCTTCCTGTCCTTGTGTAGCTATAAAAAATGTAAGTGCCCTAAGGTCAGGAGCAGATTCAGCATCAGCTGCCACCCTCCTACAGAACGCCGTAGCCCCCTAGTTTAAGCAAAAGCCCATAATACATAATCACACTGGGAGTTCTTTTATGGGTTGTTTTTGACCTTGGGACTAAGAGAATCAGTCAACTTTAGTGGCAGGAGAGTAAACTGTCATGTTTTAAAATTATTTGAGTTCATGTTCTGCTTCATGTGGAAGAAGCTGATCTTTTGAAAGAGAGAACAAGACTAAGGTGCAGAGCGAAGCAGAGATAAGAGACAGTGACAAGGTATCCTGGCAATTTAAAGTCCCTGTTTCTACTTGTTGAATTGTAGATGGTCCAGTTGTATCTCCCCCCATCCCACAATTCATTAACTTTATCCTTCCTTTAATTGCTGAGAAAAACTTGGGCATAAACTGGTTTGGATTATTTTTCTGTGGTTTGCGATTCAAGGACTTTTGAGTAATACACAACTATTTTGTTTTCACATCTTTTTTTTCATAATTTACAAAGCCTATGAATTATTTGACAACATAGTTGAATTAAATTGACATAAATTAAATTAATATAACAGTTAAATTGAGACTTGAAAATTCACTTTCAGTTTTGTCCCAGGCTACTTCTAGTCAATGCCTTTGAAATGTTCCAGCAATGAGAATCAGAAAAAAATAAAGCAGACCTTCTTGGTCTGACTCGAAATAGTTATAGCTCCCAAGATGAACCAAAAATGATGTTTCTTCCACCATGAAACTCACACACTTTTCTAAGAACCCCTGAGAATAAACTCTGAGTAATAATAGGAGTGTTCAAATAGTAATCTGAATTGTTTAAATACTCAAAATTTTTCTTGATGTCTTTAGAGAAGAAAGAGTTTATAGTCATGACTGTAATACATAGAAAAAAGAGCATAAAATACATAGAAAAAAGAGAACAAAATCAGTGACTAAGTGTACACAAGCGAAGAAGAGTGGGATTTTGTGGTAGTTGATCAGATAATGCATCCCAAAATTTGCTCTGGTATAAAATATTTTTGTGATGCAAATTAGGCAAGTTGCCTGTCATTAATACTTGGATCTTTGGCATTGTTCTTCGCTTCTTGGATGCACAGAATTCAGGAAGCATCATTGAACAGAATAGAGCTGGGGTCTGGAGATTCAATCTTTGTGCTGTCTGGGACGTTATTTCTCATTTATTGAACAAGTAATAATTAAAAGTCTCATTCTCATCATTTCTCTTCATGCACAAACTCTAATATATAAAATACATCTTTATCTAGTAGTTTTGTATAGTCTCACCCTCACTCCAAAACCTTAACACCAAAGCTTATATCCCACATAAAAACATTTATATAAATTTAGCAGAGTCAGTAACGCCATTAAATTTTGGAAAGCAAATAAAAAGAAAAAAACAACATGAAAGACAGGGGGCGTCATTTTGAATTATCTTTACAGTTTTTGTTAACATGCCAACATTTTTATTTAAGTCACAGATTATGTTTTTCAAGATATAGTGACCCCATTCCTAAATCATTATCTTCCCATTTCCTTTCTCAAACTGCAGAATTTATCTGTTTATTCTTTTGGAAACTACTTATCTTCTGGGAGATCTACTCACTGGCTGTTTTAGTCTTTTGTCATTGAGAAACCGGCTTCTTCCCACTGGAAACTTCTAGAGGCATTTTTCCGAAGGAGAAGTGACAGCTCAGGCAATTATTCTAGGAAAACTCTCCCTGAGAGTTGGCCGAACAGGATGAAATTGGATAATTTTCTTTTAAATCTTAAAAAGGAGAATAAAAGTCTTGGGAATCAAACAGAATCAGATGCCAAGAAGAATTTGCCCACACAGAGAAAGGAGTGGTCAAAGCATGGGCCAAAGAGCAATGTCTCGGCCTGCGCTCCTTAATGAAGGCCTCTCCAGACCAGGGGTCTCTTGATCTATGGTTCTCCCTGGAGTTACAGTCCTGTGTGTCCGTGTAAAATGAAAACAACCACAATTAAAAACAAATAAATGCTCTTCCAGAAGATGCTGTGTCAAGACATTGAAACTCCAGCGTATGAGATATAATTGACCCAATGCAAATATTCTGCCATCAATACCGGTTAAGTATACTTTTACAATGAACAGCTCGAAAGTCGCTGAGGCTAGAACTAGAAACTGAAAATAAAGAAAGCAATGAAGGAATCCAAGAACTATGCATAAAGTTCTCCAAAATCAAATCCACAGTCTTCAATTTTTATCAGCATGCTCAGAAGTATTTCTCTTAAGTGAAATATTTGCTGTTAAGAAATTTTACATTTCGAAAATAACTTTAATTCCTGTGAACAGTTATAATTGAGAATGATTAGTATTAACACTGAGAGACATCACAAAATTCCTTCTCCTTTTCCAGGTAAGCAAACAATACCTTTCAAAGGTGTTCGTGTCCACTAGGCTGGTGAGTGGCAGGGTCACAGCCAGGACTTGTGTCTTTTATTCCCAGCCCACTGCTCTGACCACCTGCTCACCACCCAGTGTTCTGCTAAGCAGGAAAAAAAAATGACAATGATTTACGCAGATGCAATTTTTAAACCATTTCTATTAAGATACCAAGTATAAGTTCATGAACTGCGATTTTTCATCCTTTCTTAGTGGCAAGTGTTGATAAATTTAGCTTACCACAAACAGATTTTGTGAGTTCAAGGCCTTTGCTATATTTTATTTTTCTGTTGAAACATTAAAGTCAAAACCACCGACCATATTAAGCACAGAAAGAAATGAATTATGTTTTTACACTGTCAGCAGGAGTGTTACGGCCATCCTTCCTGCTATCAAATGTAGATAGTGAACTAATTCTCAAAATTAATCTCAATAAATTTAGAATGACAATGACGTAAATAACAAGACATAAAATTAAATGCTGTAACCCTATAGTGTACGTTCATAAACACTTGGCTTGTGCTTTGGGGCTGCTTTTAGTATCACTTCTAAGAAGGCCTAAATACGAAACACTTTTACCTTAGCCTCTCCATAAAATATATGCCTGGATTCCGAGATTGAAAACAGGAAAATAATAATACCGACGGCAACCTAAGTGACCTGAAATGCCAAGAAAATCAGAACGATTTTGGAAATGAATATGGAAATGGCATATTTCACAGCTGCTCAGGAAAAACACTTTTTGTGTAAACAATGTAGCCCAAAAAAAGAGGCCTTATACTTAGATAGGTAGCAAATGAGAAATTTCCCTGGAAATGGTAAATGTTTTAATAACAGCTCAAAAGTCATTGAGGCTAGAACTGGGAAACTGAAAATAAAGCAGGTGATGAAGAAATCCAAGGGCTGGGCATGAAGGAGTCTAACATCAAACTCACAGCCTTGACACTCAAGCAGCCTTGTGTCTAGTTGGCAAGCAAAACCGTAACTGTAACCCATGTGTTTGCTGAGGTCACCCTGTCCTTCCAGAGCTCCGGTGAAGCAGGATTGATTTCAGGGGCTTCTTTTCTAAGGCTTTCTCCTTCTGATATCTTGTTCTTGTTGAACTCTCTCAATACCATCCTTCCGCCCTGCTTGATCCCTTACCTGTAAAAGGAGAGGGAATTTTGGGATGTCTCTCAGGGTTAATACTAATAATTCTCAATTATAACTGTTCGTTGTCCTTGACTGCAATGGAAACATCAGTCCTACAAGGCATTTGCATAGGCAGATGTTACTGAAAGTCTGTGGTCATGACAGAAAGGGGATTAGATTGTAAAACACACAGCACCAGACTCGATCTGGGCTCAAAAGATACCTGTACTCAAAAGTCCTCTGGCCACCTTGGCTTGGTTGTTTTTCTCCAACTTCTTCTCCCTTTCCATTGTAATTCATCCCCTCTCCCTCTCTTCTCTCTTCTACTTACCTCTCAAAACCAATTCTCTTAATCTCTTCAAGGATTTCTTTCTTTATTTCACTGACTTCTTTTAAGTATGCCTACACCCAACAAGATTCTCACTGAAAACAGGCCAGGGTGATCAGGCATCACTTGAGAGAGGCCAGAGGAGGAGAAACCAGATATTAGGGGTGACGTTTCTTGTTCAACTGACTTAGCAGGGTTCTTTTGAAAACTGAATTTTACAAGGAAGCGGACAGTTAGACCTTGAAGATGATTCAGGACCTTGAACTTCAACTGACTTATGCCTTCACAACCCCATCGTCGTTCTTTAAAGTAATCTGTTAGGATGTTTTCCTGAATAGAGACAGATGTCTCCCTACAAAAAGCTCTTGGATCAGGTGTTGAAATAACAAACTTTTCCCTAGTAATATACATGATACAGCAGAGTAATTCCTATAAAACCAGTGCAGTCCCAGCAGCTAAAGTTGCATAGGGGAAAGTCATGGAGGCTTTGGTTCTATTGCTCATATTCATGTGTTATCTCTTTTCTCACAGTGATGGTGAGTGTGAACTCTGAGTTATATTCTGATTCAACTTACACTATTCAATACCTAGCCATATATGGTCCACAGTAAGCCTTTGGCTAACTTGGCAGGCATTATTCTAGACCTACGACATGGAAGAGAGAGACTGAGGCTTTTTCAGGAACAAGAAAAGTCATTGAAGAGGATCCTTTCAAAACATTTAGCTTTGGAACAGGCCACCCTAGGGACAGTCTAAGATGAGGGAACAAAATGACAAAGACATATAGGAAAAAAATTTACGATGAATGGATATTGGGGAGTAGTGTGGACAAATTAAAACAAGTAGGTCTGACAGAATCTTGAAGGCAGGATGATGGTTTTGGATTTAATTCAATAAATCAAAAACAAAGTCATTGTCATGTGCGATGCGACTGAAGAATAACAAATGCCTTTGTTTGCAGAACAGCATCAGAGCATTCAGTGCATGAGATGTAAGAGCCTGTTCTCTCGGAACTGGTTAAGAAATACCCACAGAGTTGTGCCCCGCTCAGGACTCCACGCTTGGAGAACCTTGACAAGTCCCAGCTTGTTTGAAGAGAAGCATGGTAATAAAGCCTGGAACCAGGACACATGAGGAATGGCAAAGGGAACAAGGAGTGTTTGCTCTGCAGAACAGCAGCTGCCAAGGGTTGATGTACCAGACGGTGACATTCTTGAGAACATGGCTTGGCATTTTTGACCTTTGAGTCCTGGGTGCCTACATAAGACAGTTACTCAATAAAGGTCTGTTGAATGAATGAGCGAATAATTGAATGGGCCAGCTGTCATACACGACAGAAATTAAACTTGTTCTTTGTGTACCCAAAGGGCAGAGGGTGATGAAAGTTGTAGAGACAGAGGCAGAGATGGCAACCCTACATAAAGAAGACTTGAATACATGTGGCCCCCCTGCAATGAGTGAAGTCGCTTCCAAAGATGATCAGGTTTCACCCACCTTCTGTGGCAAGCAAGCTCGTGCTTGAAAGGGAACCACTTCTGCACCCCTTCACTCTGTGACTATTCGGCTTCGTCAAAATGTTGAAATCTTTAGCATAATATAGATTTCTTAAAATGACTTGTGATCATTTGTTTGTTAATGTAAATATATGAGCATGTTTGCTAATATTATCGACACTGCAATAACAAACTGCCCTGCAAAATTCTCTTTTCAAACTTAGTGCTCATGCTGCATTTTGCTGAGTTTCACTCGTCATGAATTGATGAGAAGAGACCACACCACATAGGGACATACACAGGCAACACCTACCTCCCACCACACACACACACACACACACACACACACACACACACTTTAGATAAAGTTTCTGATTTATCCAGATGAAGACACGAAATCTTGTCAGAAGGCAAGTGGCCCCATCAGAAAAGGCAGATGGGACAAGTTCCCACACTTTCCTTTGCGCCTATTGCTTGTGAAGGGGTTTGCAGTTGTTATTTAGATTTTCTAGAAGGATGTTGCCTTTTCTTGCCCTTTTATATGTGCACTTACACCATCCTTTTAAAAGAACTTTGGCATTAACAGTTATAACGTTCTATTTACAACCTAGTTCCTCACCCTGTTCGTAAGTTGAATTCAGCATCAGAAAGGCATAACTTTCTTTTTCTAAAGAAAAGTAAGACACTTACCCAGGTATAACTGAATAATACCTCTGTGTAGGCTGTCCACAATTCTCAAAATCTATTACTTTGTTCAATTATAAAAGTATTTTATGCACAATTTCAAATTGTTTTCTTTGAATATAACATTGTCTAGTAATTTCCTAATTAAGTCCTTCTCCATGGTAGCTCCTGGAAAGGGTAGACCTTAGTAGTCTGTATTATTATGAAATTAGGCCAAGAAACCCTAAGAAGGAAAGAATTAGGTCAAGAACTCCAAGAAGAAAACATGAAATAGAAAGGAAAGAGTTTTGATTTTAATGATTAAAAAAAATCACATTGTCAAGTTTTCTATACTTATAGCAATGGTCCTGAATAAAGTCGGCCTTATCATGATTTAACAAGAGTCACTGAACAATTCCTTGAGGTTTTGATAAAGATTCTCTGCTTGACCAAAAGTTAGTCAGGCTTTGAAATCGTCTTCAAGGTCCATCCGTCCACTTCCTTGTAAAATCCAGTTTTCGCCAAGAGCCCTGCTAAGTCAGTTGAACAAGAAACTTCATCCTTAATATCTGGTTCCCCCTCCTTTGCCCGCTCTCGAGTGCTGTTTGATCACCCTGACCTGTCTTCAGTGAGAATCTTGTTAGGTTGCTTTAACCAGAATCCCTTTCATCCCTGATTTGTTCTCTAAGTACTTTTCCTATCCACTAACCCCCTTCCCTGCCCCCTGATTGCAAATTCTCACTTGCCAATGCTGTCTTCAGAGTTGAGACAAACGTCTCATCCCTACTGCAAAATCTCATTGCCCAGGTCCCTGTACGTATTGCAACAGTCCCGAATAAAGTCACCATACCATGATTTCATAAAGCATCCCTGAACAATTATTTCCTTAACAGTTAGTACAAATGGAAGAGTAATCAAAATCTGTTTAATGACAGTCATCATTTCAAAAACGGTCAGAACAAGAATCTGACTGACCATTCTTTTAAAAAATGAAGAGCATTATAATTGAGATGACTACCTTTGGGCTCTCTTAATAGCAATAAGTGAACCTAAAATAACCCAAGCCCAGTTCTAACAGAGAGGAGAAACTGGGGCATTAGAATATTTATTACAAAAATTAGACAGCAGATTTTTTTGTGTGTGTCCTCTGTGGCTTTTAGAACTTATGATTCTCTTTTTACAGCAAAGAGTCCCTTCATTTATTAAATATTTACTGAATACCTACCCAGTGCCAGACACTGTCATTACCTTGCTTCACTCAAATAAAAATAGAATAATACTCTTGTCCTAAGAAATTCTTAAAAATGCCATTTCATCGTTCCCTTTTATTTTAATCCTAGCAATTCTGTAGTTCCAGTTACTTGAAAGACTGAGGCGGAAGGATCACTGGAGTCCAGCAGGTTGAGGCTGCAGTGACCAGGAGCGGCCACTGCACTCCAGTCTGGGTGACAGAGTGAGACTCCAACTAAAAAAAAAAAAAGAAAAATATTTTAAATTATATCATAAGAAGAAATAGGTTTTGAATAAAACATAAATACTCTGCTTATTACTATTATTTGCACACTTGAAGCAACAGCTTAAAATTCTAAAAGAAAAAAACATCTGTCTAATCCAATGTACTAGTTTAAACTAAAATCTATTGTGTCTGCCAAATATTTTCCCCCAAAATTCTACATAGGTTCTCGTTCTCTCCCTCTCTCTCTCTCTCTCTCTCGTGTTCATGTGTATGTCTCAGATTTTTTAATATATGCTTTGTAAATACTGTGACTTTTATAATAAGCAGCAGAATTATATGTGATGAGGGAGGGAAACCCAACCCATTAGGGTCGTAAATGAATGCAAGACATAACAATGAATGATGCCCAACGATGAAAGCAGTAACATCATCTGGTATGCAACATTTTACCCAATTTATATCTGATCTTAAGCAGTGTTCTCAGGACTGTAGTACATGAAGTCAAAACACGTGTCCCAAAGAACATTAGGATTGCAGAACACAGCAGCTGCTAAGTATAAACATCAAACAAATAAAACAGCTAGTCATAGAGAGACAATTACCTTAGTGCCATGCCAGCTAATGAAACACTGTTTAATACAAGACTTCCCAAGATCTTTAATTTTCCAGATAATGTTAGATAGCATAAGTTTCCAGAAGGAGCACATAATTCTTTATATTTATGAAAAGTGCTCGATAATGGAGACATTTTCCCAAAGACATACCACATGGAGGTCTCCAAAAAATGCAAAAAAAAAACAAACCAGAACCATAGATTTGTCAGGCATGGTGGCTCACGTCTGTGATCCCAGCACTTTGGGATGCAGAGGTGGGAGGACTGCTTAAGCCCAAGAGTGTGAGACCAGGCTGGGAAACATAGTTAAATCTTGCCTCAAAAAAAAAGAAAAATCAAAAAAGTTAGTCGAGTGTCATGGCGCGTGTCTGTAGTCCCAGTTACTGGGAATACTGAGGTGGAAGGATCTCCTTGAGCCCGGGAAATTGAGGCTGTTGTGAGCTGTGATCACCATGATTGTGCCACTGCATTCTAGCCTGGGCAGCAGAGCGAGACCCTGACTCAAAAAACAGAACAAAAGAGGCAGATTCAGGTGTTAAGAGAAGTTGAGTTTAACCAGAATTCCCCTCACTCCTGATGTGACCTCTTAGCACTTTTCAGTCACTGACCCCTGCCCTGAAGCTTAGTTATACATTCCCACTTGCCCATGCTGTTTTCAGAATTGACCCCAATGCAAAATCCAATTGCCAAGGTCGCTATGGCTATAGCCACGGTCCTGAATAAAGCTGGTCTAACGTGACTTAACAGGCATCACTGAATATTTTTTTCTTTAACAGTTAGTGCAAATATAAGAGTAATTAAAATCTGCCTGATGACAGCCATCATTCCCAAAATTGCCGGAACAAAAGTCTGACTTTTTTTTAAAAAAGACAAATAGCATAATAATTTAGATGGCTACCTTTGGACTCTCTTGTAATTGAAGTATGCAAAGCATTGACTATAATACCTGGCACAGAGTGAATGCTCACGGAAAGATCTCTCCCTTTCTCCCTCTCTTTCTTCCCTCCCTCTCTCCCTTTCTCTCCTTTTTCCTTCTCTTCTTTTCTTTCTTCCCCTTCCTTCCTTCCGACCTTCTTTCCTTCCTTCCTTCCCTCCCTCTTTCCTTCTTTCCACCACAATACCAATGATCTTTTAGCAAAACAAGTGAAGGGAAGAGGAGAAAAAGAAAAGGCTGAGGAATTAACCAAGACTTTGAAAGGCATTCTAGAACATGGGAGAAAGGTTAAGTTTTATGCTACATATAAGGGAAGCCATTGTAGGGTTTTAAGCAAGGGGGGTGCAGGGTGCATCATCACACCAACATTGAGACAATCCCCCTTGCTGCTAGTTGAAGAATGAACAGGGGCAGCTTTGGGGGGCATGGGGGGAGGGGTAAGAGTGAAAGGAGAGAAACCAGTTGGAGGCTGATGCATTTTTGGAGGCAAAAAAAGGTGGGGGCCTGGACAAGAGGGTAACTGAGGACATGAGGTGAAACAGATTTTCAGATATTTTTAATGTAACATCAGTAAGGCTTGCTCATGTGTATGATGTCTAATTTATCAGGAAGAAATGACTCTCCTGTTTTTGGCTGAGTGACTTGATAAAACGATATGCCTTTAACATAAAAAAGAGAGAAGCACTGGGGTTTGAGAAGATGAACAAGAAAGGGGAGAATCCAGAATTTCCTTTTGCATCTTTTGAGTTGGAGAACCTGCATTGCCTCTGGGAAGAGACGTCAGGCAGATGTTTGGACATGGGAGTGGAAGCTTAGCAGAGAGACGTGGCCCCATGGAAATATGGGCTTCATCAGCAGTCAGAGCTCACAGCCGCAGGAATGAATGAGATCACTGAGGAACAAAGGTCAGAGGTGGAAAAGATGACAGCCTGAGACCAAATCCTGAGCTAGCAAACGAGGAGGTCGAAGAGGACCCAGCAAAGGAAACAAAAGAAGAATGGACTGAGGAAGGAAAAAAAACAGGAGAGAGCAGTGCTTTACAACTGAGAGTAAAACTCTACTAAGTCACAGGGGACAAGAGTTATGAACTGGCCAATGGGTTTGACAGACGAAATTTTGAGACGCTAATTCTTCCCCTACGAGGTGATGGGCGTGCTGCTGTGGTCCCTGACAGAAGAAGAGCTCTCCCTCTGTGGTAGATGGATGCAAGCGTGGGTTGGTCTAGAGGCGAGAAGATGAAGGTTCACGCAGGATGGCAATGGTTTTCCCACAGAGTATGAGGCTCTTTCCTCAGATCAAAACCCAGATACATGAAACCATGCCCAACAGACAAAATGTGAATATATATGCATTTCTGTAACAAGGTATGATGCCAAGGATGGTTGTCAGCATAAACATATGAATGGTCATCGTAGCGACAAAGATTACAAAATTTTTTTTAATTCATTAATTTATTTAATATAAAGATGTGGGGTACAATTCAGGGTTAGGTATACAAACATTCATCATGCAAGTACCCTTATTGATGAGGTATGCCCCTCCCTCCTCTAGCAGTGTCCCTCAACTGCCAGTCCCATCTGACCGTTTTCCACTACTGCCAATTGCTATCTTACAGTATTATAATTATTCAAGGTCACCTTATAAGTGAGAACATATCTTTGTTTCTGTGATAGATCACTGAGTATGATTGATTCCAAATCCATCCAAGTTGCTGCGAAGTCTGTATATTTGTCCTTCTTTATGGCTGCGTAATATTCCATTGTGTATATGTGCCACATTATTTTTATCCAGTTCAGCTTTGGTGGGCAACACGGTTGGTTCCATGTTTTTGCTATTATGAATAGAGCTGCAACAAACATACGTGTGCAGGTATCTTTGTCATAGAATAATTTGAGTTTCTCCGGGTATATTCCCAAGAGGGAGATTGCTGGGTCATATGGAAGGTCAATTTCTAGTTCTTTCAGAAATCGCCACACTGTCTTCCAAAGAGGCTGCACTCATCTGCATTCCCACCAGCAGTGTAGAAGCGTTCCTTTTTCTCCACTTCCTCGCCAGCGTCTGTCGTTGTTTGTTTTATTAATGACGGCCATTCTTTCTGGGATTAGGTGGTATCTCAATGTGATTTTAATTTGCATTTCTCTGATGATGCATGAGGCTGAGCACTTTTTATGTGTCTGTTGGCCACCTGTATATCTTCTTTTGAGAAGTGTCTATTCATGTCTTTTGCCCACTTTTTAAAGGGGCTGGTTGTTTTTTCCCTTTCGGCATGTTTGAGTTCCTTGTAAATCCTAGATGTTAGGCCTTTGTCAGATATACAGTCGGCAAATATTTTTTTCCCATTCTTTGGGCTGTCTCCCTGCTCTCTTGATGGTTTCTTTTGCTTAGATTGCAAATTTTTTTTTAAAAAATACTATAGCATAAAAAATGAGCTCTCTGTCAAAATTGAGTCTACCAAATACTTGACCAAGCACAAGAATAAATTGAACAAAATAATAGACTGAAGAAAAGAATAAACTGCTCTCTGCTTCTTAGAGGGCAGTCTTTCTTTCTACAGGGGGCTGGTGGTATTCCTCTTTCATTCCACTGCAACTTTTACTTTGTTCAAGGTCATTATGTCGCTCACAGTGAAAGGACAACCTGGGAACTCTGCATCTCAGGATAATTAGCAGAGACAGAGAGAAGCAAATTGTTTTTTCTTATAGACAAACCCTGACCTTGGTTTCTTAATCAGATTATATTTGATGACTAGAACGGTGTAGCAAGAGCTCAGCTGAGAGGTCAATTCACCTCCAAAATGAAAATCACGGCATAGTTGGAGAGCCTGGTGAGCGAAGGACCACTGGTCACACAGACAGAAAGCTGAAAAGAGCTGAAGCTTACTTTGTAAATGCCAGCTCTAAACTCACATGCACACCGGGGTTCACAAACCAAAGTCACACATAGCTTTACTTAGCTGAGGGATTGAGGGTCTTTATAAATTACTCATCATTGCTCCTCATTTTCCCATGCCTTGGAACTGACCTTCCTTTCAGTCCCGTGGAGTTCTGAACTGACCAAAGCACAGGGACACCTTCTAGACACAGATAGCCCACCCTTCTCCAATACTGCAGCCAGTTCCTTCTTCTCTAATCTCAGCTACATCCAGTGCCTAGATCCCATGCTCTTCTAACAGATTGAAGAACAAACCTCAAATTGGAAGAAAAAACAAAACCAAAAACAAACAAGTGAGTCCACTACAGACCTATTATTCCCCAAATCTGACACTGACCACACTGAATACCGGCAAAGATGTCAAACAACAGAAACTCACACTCATTGCTTGTGGGAATATAAGTAGTACAGTTACTTTAGAAGATTGTTTGGCAGCTTCTTACAAAACTAAACAAACTTTTATCATATTATACAACAATCATGATTGTCCCATGATCATTGACCCAAATGAGTTAACCCATTTTTTCCATGCAAATACCTGTACACAGATATTTACAGAAGCTTTACTCATAATGACCAAAACGTGGAAGCAACCAAGATGTCCTTCGTTAGGTGAATAAACTGTGGAACATCCAGACAACAGTGTGTCATTCTGTGCTAAAAAGAAATGAGATGCAAAGCCATAAAGTGACCTGGAGGGCTCACAAAAATGCTGCACACTGTATGGTTCCAACTACATGACATTCTGGAAAATGCCAAACTACGGAGACGGTGAAAAGATCAGTGGTTGCCATAGATAAGATGACAGGCAGAGGGCAGAGGATTTTTAGGGCAATGCAACTCTTTGGAATGGTATACATGATGGATCCGTGTCATTCTTCATTTGTCCAAACCCACAGAATGCTCAACCTAAGAGTGAACCCTAATGTAAACTATAGGCTTTGGGTGGCAACGATGTGTAGGTTCATTGATTGTAACAAATGTACCGATATGGTGTTGATAGTTTGAGAAGTTTTGCATATGATGGGCAAGGGACCATAAGAATTCTGTACTTTCTGCTTAATTTTGCTGTACCTAAAATTGATTTTAAATTATAGTCTATTAAAAATTGGACAAAAAGGTATTCTTTCAATAAGTATTAACCAGATTGCCTGATAATCCCTAGGTCTCTCACATATAGGCCTTGCTCCACGCTGAAATGTTCTTATTTGACTTTCTGTTGAGCTGAGTAATAGAAAAAAATCTTTAAACTTTATTCTGTGACCCTAATTCCCCTGAAGATTCTATGCTTTTCCTCCATATAGTTCCATTTAAAACAGTTTGTAACACATCTTTGTATATTTCTAGGATAATCATGTTCTTAAAAAAAAAGCATGGTTGTTATAATTCATGAGTTTTATAATCTTTAAATTTTCAAAAAACACAGGTGAAGTGGAAAAAAATGTATAAAAGCCTAGTTTAGAATGAGTTTTGAAAGTTTATTATTTGTCTGTATTTTGAGAAAGTGACTTCAACAGGTCATGGTGGGCCCGAATTCAGACAGAACAAGCCCAAATTCCATCCTTCACTGCCATGCTAAACAGGAAGGAACACATAAAACTGTCAGGCCATTTCACTGAAAGGTCTGTATTGGAGTTAAAAAAAAAAAGAAAAAAAGAAACATTTCCAGTAGTCGTCTGGAAGGTTTTATTTCATTTGTTTGCCTTATAAAGCCGTGCTTAGTCATCTTATTAAAAGACAACCTTGCTATAGAAAGTACAAGCCTGCTCCATGAAATTATGCATCCACAAATATTGATTTGCACCAGATTGGACCCTGGTTGCAGGAAGGCAAAACCGTGGCCCAAATGGTCCCATTGATTCGGGATAGAAGAACTGTGTCTTCTGTCTGTTTTGACTCTCCAGGATTTGCCTAACTTTTCCCTCGTCAAAAATATATCAGTCTGCAGACTGAGGTGTTGAATGAATGTGCCAGAGGTGTGAAGCTCTGTGCAGGATGGCGAGCTTTTTGCACCTCCCTGTCAAGTCCTGCCTGCCACTGGCAACCTCGCCTGCCTTTCCTCTCAGCCACTGCCCTGGCTTCATGCTAATGGACATTTATTCACGAAGCTTTCCCCTGAAGGCCATCTCACCCACTGCAAGAGTAAAGCAGAACCACACCTTGATCCTCACAAATATGGCAGAATCAAGATCAGTGTGGCACAAGGTGGGAATGTGTTGAACTGATTATTCATAAACAGCAAAACTTGATGAAACACAGTCAACCCTTCAGTCCACTGTCATCATCTTTTAGGCTTAAAAAAGTAAACAAATAATCACCGTGAGCAGGTACTATGGAGAACGGAATGTCATGAAGGCATTATAGAATGTGTCCACTCAAGAAGCCCCAGGGGAACAGAGAAGGGTAAGCAGGGAAGCCTTTCCTGAGATGTGATGGACAAACTGAGACTCAAAGACAGGAAGGGTCTGAATTCACTAAAAGGGTGAGGTGGGAAGGCATCTTACTGCTCCCATTCTTCATGTCAGGACACTCAGATTCAAAGACAGCATAACTTTCTCGGGATCACACTGTTGTCAACCAGCAGAACGGAATGTTCGCTGTCCCCAGAAAGGACGGATGACTGAAGTTCAAATCCCAGTGCAAGTTATTTCTCTTTCATAGCCTTAATTCCTTCATTTGTAAATCAGTAATGAAAGACATGGTTTGTATAAGGGCTGGAAAATAGCAACCAATCAACTGGGAGTATTAATTCAGTCACCACTGCCTCTTTCACTAGAATCTGAGCCAGTAGGCACTGTGTTCATCTTGCTCATTGATATATCTGAGGGCCTTACTCAATGCCTGGCATATGACAGATTATTATTATGCATGAACAAATTATTGAAAGAGTGAAATGAGAAAACACATATGAAGTTCAAGCACAATGCCAATAGTTTCTCAATAAATGTGAGCTCTCCTTAACCTACAGTTGTGTCGAAAAGACAATCTCTTCGAACCATCTACGGTCACGCACTATGTAATGACATTTCAAAATGCAAGTGTGATGGTGGCCCTGTGAGATTATAACGCAGTATTTTAACCTCTCCCATGTTTGTATATGTGTAGATACACAAACACATATCATTGCGTTCTAATTGCCTACAATTTTCAGGACAGTAACATACTATACAGGCTTGCAGCCTGGGAGTAATAGCCTGGACCGTACAGAGCAGGTATGTGGTAGGCTACTCCATCTAGGTTTGTGTACGTAAGTTCTATGATGGTGGCACAAGGATGCAATCACCCAATGATGCATTTCTCAGAATATACCCCCATCACTAAACCACATGTGACTGTAATTCTCTTAGAAATATGTGTGAGCCCCCTTAACTGTCATTTGGTACCGATATCTCAGTGCAAGCCTGCACCTATATCTTTGGACAATAGATTGGGCATAATGCAGTGATACAGCTAGCTGCCAGCTCCATCCCAAACAGACATAATAAATAAGAAGGAGGATGGATGTTTCCAAGACAGAATATAGACCTGTGCACATGAATTTAGGATTGCCCTCAGGAGAAATAGCTGCAAGCAAATGTCGTAAGTCATTTTGAAGTCCTAAAATCTTAAGATACTTTTATATTCCTGTAACGAATTTGCATTTTCCTAAATTTCTGCTGATATTTTGACCCTTTTGCAAGCACAGACTTCAACTTTTCAGTGATGGTCTGTCTGACTCTGTTGAGAGAAGAGCCCTGGAAATCTCCTTGGCTTCTCAAGATGACGGTGAATAGCGTCACCCAAGAGACCCCGTGCATGGATGCATTTGTCATTGAGCACCTGTTGAGAGGGCCACAGTCACACATCACAAAGCGATTCTGACCGCTTATGGGGAGAAGAACTGGTTGAGAGGTTGGGATTTGCTAAATGTCTCCTCTTACTCTTGCCACCAATCCAGACAACAGCAACTAAACGCTGACCCTAAACCTGCATGACAATACGTTGACTGGCTTCAGAAGAAAGCATAGGGAGTAAAATAAAAACAAATCATGGATTGCTTTTTTCCACTTTTCTTTTAATAATGAGAAATTATGTTGGGACGCTTAAAATACACACACAAGGCAAATTAACTTATGCTGATAAAATTTTTGACACAACTATCATTCTAGAGGATTCACATTACCTGAATTCAACATAGAGTACCTAGTGTTACATTCAGTGTTAATCTACTTTAATGATGAGAACGCCACGCCTTTATTAACATTATTTTGGTCCCTCTCCCCACCTCAATTTAATCCTTGTAGGCCAAGTGCTAATATATGCACAATTTTTTAAGTAAGTTTCATTTTTTAAGAATGTGCTCATTAAAGGCCGACAGGTATGTGAAAAAGTGCTCACATCACTCATCATCAAGAAAATGATTAGTGATGAAAAAAATCAGGCAAATTAAAACTGCAGTGAGATATCAACTCATTCCCGTTCAAATGGTTATTATCAAAAAAGACAGAAGGTAACACGTGTTGGTGAGACTGTGGAGAAAGGGGAACCCTTGTACACTGTTGGTAGGAATATGAGTTGTTAGTATAGCAGTAATGGAAAACAGTGTGGAAGACCTGCAAAAAACTAAAAATCAAACTTCTATAGGACATCTTCCACTACTAGGTATCTCTCCAAAGGATATGGAAGCAGTTTGTCAAAGAGGTCATTTCACTCCCATGCTCATTGCAGCATGATTCGTAATGGACAAAATGTGGAATCAACAGAAGTGTCCATTATTGGATAAATGGATAAAGAAAATGTGATATGTACACACAATGGTAGATTATTCAGCCTTAAAAAAATTCTAAAGTTTTTGATAACATAGGTGAACATGGAGGACGCCATGTTAAATGAGCAAAGTCAGGCACAGAAAGACAAATACTGCATAATCTCATTTATACGAGGAATCTAAAAACATCAGGCTCATAAAAGCAGAGGGTAGAATGGTTGATTACCAGAGCAGGGGTGGTGGGAGGATGCGGCAATGTTGGCCAATGGATACAAAATTTCAGTTAGACAGGTGGAATAAGTTAAAGTGATCTATTGTACATCATGGCGGCTCTCGTTAGTGATAAGACATTATATAACTGAAAATTGCTAACAGAATAGATGTTAAGCATTCTCACCACAAAAAAATGAAAAGTATGCGAGATAATACATTTGCTAACCAGTTTGGGTCACCCATTCCACAAGATACACAACACACAAACACACACACACACACACACCCCAAAACATCATGTTGTGCTACATAAATATCTACATTTTTTGTCAGTTAAAAAAGTAAAAATAATGTCAAAAGTACGTAAACACTTGTTATGACAAAAAACGTGTTATTTTTTTTAAAAAAGACAATTTGAAAACATCATGCTTTCAAAGAGCCTGTGCCAAAGAGCTCCTTGGGCACCTGGTTTCCAGGGTCTCATCACTGATGTCCACACAGGGTAGCAACTCCCAGCCTGGGGTTTTTTCCACAAAATGCTCCAATCTGTTGTTTGCCTCTCAATAAGTTCCCCTGAAGCTCAGTTAACACCTCCATGTGTAGGACAATTGCAAAACTGACATGCGTGCTGGATGTGGGGAAAGGCATATAAATATTAAACAGATGCCTGGAAGGCTCAGCTGGACAGAACAAACTGTATGATGAGTTGAGGGAAACTGCCAGGGGAGAGAGGGGCATACCTCATCAACAAAGGTACCGGCATGATCAGTGTTTTTATACCTAACCCTTAATTGCACCCCATATCTTTATAATAAATAAATAAATTTTTTAAAAAGAAAAAAATTGGAAGAAAAAACTGATTTGCAGAACTGTGCTTCCTTTTCCTTTTGAAAATAAGGTAAGAGCTAGTGATTTTGAAAAGGCTTGTGAGTTTACCAGAATGAACAATAAGAGACAGTGCACTTTACAGGATCAGCCATAAATCGGGTCTCTAAATGGAGATTACTTGGTTAACATGAAAATTTGATCAACACCCCTCCTCCCATCGAGGACCTGACCTTCTGCTTCTATTAGAGATTCCATTCATTCTTTTTCTTTTTGTTTTTTTGTGTTTTTTTTTGAGTTGGAGTCTCACTCTGTCGCCCAGACTGGAGTGCAGTGACATGCTCCCGGCCACCGCACCTCGACCTGCTGGGCTCCGGCGATCCTTCCGCCTCAGCCTTCCAAGTAGCCGGAACGACAGGCGCGCCACCACGCCCGGCTACTTTTTGATTTCTGGTAGACATGAGGTCTCGCCAAGTTGCCTGGGCTGGTCTTGAACCCGCGGGCTCAGGCAATCCACTCACCTCGGCCTCCCAAAGAGCTAGGATGATAGGCTGAGCCACCAAGCCTGGCCTTCATTCATTCTTAAGGACTGGCCTTCTGCAAGGGTCACCTGTTTCTCCTGCAAGATGAACTTCTTTCTTGATGCTGAATCTCTCCCATCAGCACACAAATTCCCTATATCAGCTATAAAATCTCCCATCATCCAAAGGCCCCCGTGAGCCCTATGTTCCTCTCCAACCCCACTCCTCTGTTCCTCCTCATGAAGAAACTCTCTAAGGAATTGTCTATACTCCCATTCCACTATTTCCCTCCCATTCTCTCCTGAACCAACACCCAAGCAGGCTTGCCTTCCCACGACTTGGCCCCAGTAATCCAAAAGTAATCTTGTTAAGTGTAGAAATGGCATGCATTATAACAAACCCAATGTTCAATGCGTGGTCTCCTTCTGACTGGACTTCCCAACTACAACTAATGGACTGGCCACTCTCTCCTCCTGGCAATGGTGCCTTCACTCACCTCTTAATGTGTCACGCTCTCCTGGCATTCCTACCCCTTCACTGGCTGGTCTTGATGTGTCTTCTCTTCCGTCTCCTGTTCTTTACGGGGTCTCAGTCTTTCTCTACATTCACTTCCTGGGAGACCTCATCAAGTCCAATGGCTTCAGATACCATCTACATGTCAATGACATCCACATTTATGGCCCTACTTCCAATTAAAATTCCAGCTGGTGCTCTTCTGCATCTCAGTGAAGGTGCCATGGACAGGCCCTCAGTTCTACACCTAGGAGTCTCCCCGACTTTCTTTTGCTTCCCTCCACACAAATCCAATCTAGCAACAATTCTTGTTGGAATAATGTGGTATCTGGTCACTTCTTTCCACCCATTATTGCAAAAACCTGGCCTAGGCAGTTGTCCTATCTTACCTAAATTTCCCCCAGAGACCCCAGGCGCATTCTCTGACTTTCTTTTTGTCCTCTACAGTGACTTCTCCACCCAGAAGTTAAAGGAATTTTTAAAAACACAAATTATTTCATGTTAATTTCAAGGTTTAACCCCTCTAATGGTCTCTTTCCACCAAACTTGGCAATAAATTCAGACTTCTTTTTGTAATACATGATGCTATACAACACTTGGCCTCACTTATCTCTCGAGACCTCTCACACTGACCACTTGGTCCCTGTCCCCTCTACTCCAGCTACTTTGGCAGAAATGCCATTCTTTGAGTCTCCCATGTTTAGTCCTACTTCAGGGTGCTTGTGTGATGGTCAATTTCACGTGTTGATTTGACTGGGCTAAGGGATGCCCCTGTAGCTGGTAAGACATTATCTCTGGTTGCATCTGCGAAAGTGTTTCTGGAAGAAAGATTTGCACTTAAATTGGTAAACTGAGTAAAGAAGATGCATCTTAACCACTGTGGGTGGGCAACATCTAATCCACTGCAGGCCCGAAAAGGCAGAGGAAGGGCAAGTTTGCTTTCTGTCTGAGCTGGGACATCCATCTTCTCCTGCCCTCAAACATTGATGCTTTTGGTTTTCAGGCTTTCAGACTTAGGTTGAATGACGTCAGTGGCTTTCCTGGATCTCCAACTTGCAGATGGCGCATGATGAGATTCTTGTCCATCATAGTTGTGTGAGCCAACTCTCATAATAATCTATTTTTTATAAATCTATGTTTGTCCTATTGGTTTTGCTTATCTAGAGGACCCTGACCGATGCACCTTGCATTTGCTGATCTCTACCTAGAAAATGCTTCTTCCAGATTCTTCCACGCCCTTTGGTATCTCCTTGGGCTCAGATATCGGTTCCTCAGAGAGGACTTCTCCAGCCAGGCTTTATAAGATAACACTCATTCTTACGCACTAACTAGACTGTCTAATCCTTTCCTCTGGTTTATCTTTCTTCGCAGCACTTACCACTATCTGAAATTATGACATGTATTTATCTATTTTATTGATATTTATCATCATTATCCCCAAGTTGAATGTAATTCTATAGGATGACAACAGAATTCTTGTATTTACATGTGTATCCCTAGCAATCCAAAGAGTAACTGACATATTATAGGCACTTGATAAATAATATTTAAAATAAACTAATAAACAATAAATAAATATGACTAGGAAAACGACTTGCTATATTTCTCTTCATATACTCTTAAGTTGTTATCAAAACAATTTTAAAATAACTTACATGAGAAGAGGAAATATTGTGCAGATACCAATGTCCAAAACCATTTTAAGAATAATTTTAACAGAAGTTCATGCAATAAAAATCTCAAAAGAATTTTGAAGGCAGGTAGAGTTTTTACAAAAAATTTAAAATACATTCATTTGCATGATCAAATAAGAATATTAAATAAAATTTCTAAAAAGACTAACAATAAGAGATTATATAGAAATGAACAAAGTAGGACAAGCCCTTCGAGTCCCCTCCCATTGTGGGAGATTTTCTGTTCTCTCAAGAAATCCTGCTTCTCACTTAAAAAAAAAAAAAAGAAATGAACAAAGGTGAAAATGCTCTGAAGAGACTTGCCCTACAAAATGCAGTAATGTGTTTTAAAACTACAATGGAGCTGGGTGTGGTGGCTCATGCCTATAATCCCAGCACTTTGGGAGGAAGGGGTGAGAGGATTGCCCAAGTCTATGGGTTTGAGACCAGTCTGGGAAACTTGATGAGACCTCATCTCCACAATAAATCAAAAATTAGCCAGGCATGGTGACTCATGCCTGTATCCTCAACTACTTGGAATGCTGAGGCAGAAGGATCGCCTGAGCCCAGCAGGTCGCCTGAGCCCAGCAGGTGGCCATGAGCATGACACTGCACTCCAGCCTGGGCAACAGTGAGACTCCAACTCAAAAGAAAAAATCACAAAAAACTCCGATGACTGATAATGTGGTAGTACTAAAAAAGGCAACACAGTGATAAATATGATGGCTGCAAAAGCTATGAAGAAAGCCTTGGCATATACAGAACTTGATATATGACAAAGTAAACATCAGAAGCCAATCAATAAAAAATACATCATTTTTTAAATGGTACTGGACAAACCAGGTATTTAAGGACATTCCAAGTAGGTCCCAACTCATCACAGTACAACAAGAATGACAAAATTCTGGACCAACCAAAGAGATGAATGTTAGAAGTAAATGAAAGAAGATGCATGGCAAAAATACAAAATCTGGCAATTAAGTTCAAAAACATGCCAAGGTGTGTTTATGTGGTTGCCACTGCACAAACAGCTCAGTGAGGTTTCACAACCTTGGTATCTCGGTGTCTCACAGCTGTGTTTGTGTCGATGTGTAGTGGTGTTTTGCTGAGTGGCATTAATTGTTGTTGTTGCCTGTTTTTATGTGCCATTGTGAGAATGTTGGGGCTTGAATTAGAGCAACAGATACATACCAAATTTCTTATTAAACTTGACAAGAGTGGAAGTGAAGTCAGGGACATGTCAGTTCAAGTTTACCGGGATAACGGCATGAAGAAAACGACAGTGTAAAAAATGGATGAAACGTTTTTCTAACAGGAGAGACAATGTCACTGACGAAGAGAGGTCGGGATGGCCATTAACAGGCAGAACGGACAAGTGTGTTACATCAAAATCGCTAGCTGACTGTGAGGAGCATAGCAGACCAAATAAACAGACAGTTAGGAAATTCTTAACTGAAAATCTTGGTGTGAGAAAGGTGGTACTCAAAAGTAGTTCCCAAGAAGTCCTTGCATTACGACCATGTACCAGCTCAGACAGAACTGTCTGTGAAAGACTTTTTAGCCAACAAACAAATAACTGTATTGGAACACCAGCCCTGCTCACCTGATCTAATCCCCAATGATGTTTTACTCTGCCTTACGATAAAGCAAACATTGAAAGGAAGACATTTTGACGTCATTCAGACATCAAGGGTAATACACTGACATCTCTGATGGCCATCCCAGAAAAAAAAGCTCCAAAATTACTTTGACAGGTGGACTAGGTGCTGGCATTGGTACATAACTTCCCAAGCAGAGGACTTCGAAGGTGACCATAGTGATTCTCAGCAATGAGGTTTGTAGCACTTTTTTTAAGGATGAGTTCACAAACTTAATTGTCAGACCTTGTAGATGTAAGTATTTAATGAATCTTGGGGTGAGGAAGGCCTTCCTAAGCATAATATTTTTTAACCCACAATAAAGATCACTCCATTAAACAAAACACTTTTGAATATTAAGAAAGAACCAACAGAATTGTACCCCATATCTTTAAAATTAAAAGAAAAAAGAAATAGCCAACAGATACATGAAAAAATACTCAGCCTCACTAATCATCAAATAAACGCAAATCAAAACTACATTGAGATACCACCTAACTCCAGTCAGGATGACCATCATCAATAACTCAAAAAACAACAGATGCTGGAGAGCATGCCGAGAAAAGGGAATGCTTCCACACTGTTGGTGGGAGTGTAAATTAGTACAACCTCTGTGGAAAACAGTGTGGCAATTTCTAAAAGATCGAAAAATGGACCTTCCATACAACCCAGCGATCCACTTTTTGGGAATATACCCAGAGGAACTCAAATCATTCTACAAAAAAAAAAATACCGGTTTATTGGTGCACGATTCACAATAAAAAAAACATGGAACCAACCGTTCTGCCCACTGAAAGTGGACTGGATTTTTAAAATGTGGCACATACCATGATGGACTATTACACAGCCATGAAGAGGAACAGAATTATGGACTTTGCAGCAACTTGGATGGATTTAGAGTCTGTCATACTCAGTGATCTATCACAGAAACAAAGAACTGAGTACCGCATGTTCTCATTCATAATTGGACCCTGAACATTTATCATAATACTACAAGGAAGGGATTGGCAGTAGCAGGACTCTACTAGGGGAGGCAGGAAAGG
>CAUYQG010041026.1:0-22024 GCA_963574415.1 Tarsius wallacei | reverse complement strand
CTGTGTTGAAATTCCCATTTTATGTGCATGTTATTTTCCTAGACTCATTGATCATCTTTATGACTGTTTTGACTTCTTTGTCAGATAGTTTATATACCTCCGTTTCTTTAGGGTAGAGTTCTGAAGACCTATATTATTCTTCTGATTGGGTCACATGCTATGGTTTCTTCATGGTTCTTATAAATTTGTGTATGTTTCCATGTATTTGAAAACACAGCCACCTCTCCCAGTCTGGATGGGTTGGGCTTTGTACAGGAAAAGATTCTACCTGTACCAATCAGTTGTGCTAGAGATTAGAGGGGATCTCAAATATGTATAGTGTATGTGTGTTTTCTGGACTTGTGCTTACAGATTTCTATTCAAAGAATTTGCCTGTTTCTTTTTTTCAGGAAGTTGTAATCTCCTGCTCCCTCTGTGTCTGTCTGCCATACTGTGGGTCTTCAGGAGCGTCAGCACATCACCCAGTTTTTCTTTTTTAGGTGTTCTCGGACACCTAGAGTATGAAGGGTCATGGCACCACTCTGAGACAGAACAAACAGAAGCCAGGCCCTCAGGTTGTCTCTCCCCAGTAAAGTTCGGACACTGGATATATGGCTTATTCTTCTTTTTTCCTTCCCTGGGAAAAAGCTGGAAGCTAAGAATCTCTTCTCAATCACATAGTACTTGGCTGGGAGGGAGGGAGAAGATTATCGCAATAAGGTGTGACAGATTTTCCTAACAGCTTCAATGTGGTTGCTTTTGCACTCATCTGGGGTGCAAGAGTCAGTTTCTGAATTTCTCACAGAGGGAATGAGTCTGTGCTTTGTTGTTGAATCAGTATCTCTGTGGGAAGAAGATGTGGCTGGGACTTTTTATTCTCCCAGTTTGCTGACATGACTTTTGGATTTTTGCAGATTAAACGCAGTTAAGATGCGATCATTATGATGGGTCCTAATCCAATATGACTGGTGTCCTTACAAAAAAGAAATTTGGATATAGAAATGCACTAAAATAAGAAAATATGAAGACAGGACAAATATAGGCACATGACTAGAGTGATGCATCTCCAAGCCAAGGAATATCAGTGATTGCTGTTAAACACCAGAAGCCAGAAGAAGCAAACAAGGATTCTCTCTCAGAGTCATCAAAGAGAACATGATTCACATGCTGATACTCTGATTTTAGACTTCTACTCTCCAAAACTGTGAGACAATAAGTTTCTGTTATTTTGAGTCACCCAATTTTTGGCACTTTGTTACAGCAGCCCCAGGAAACTAGTACAAAGCTTCTTTAAGAATCTTAGATTCCTTGAGGTTTTCCTCTTTGCCCAAAGATATATGCATAGACACATCACTTCTGAGTGGTTCTATTTTTTATACAAGAGGGAGGAATGCAAAAATATCTGTGGGGTTATTGAGCTACAATGGATGCTGCTTTTGAAAAATTTCCTAAAGCATCCATTGTAGCTCAGATTTGATAGTGTTTTATGAAAACCAAAACATACTGCAGTAGACACTTGCTTATTTCTTCCTTACATCTTCAATAAACATCACTAACTCACTTCATCACCTTAGTAACCTATATCCCAATGCCTACATGCTAAAACATTTTTTAAGGCTCTTTTTCTTCTTTTTTAATATTAATAAATATGAATGTGAGAGAAATGAAAGGAGAATTAAACAAATTGTATATAGTATGGTCATGACATTTAAGACAAATATGTTTAAAGACTCAATTGATGAATATCACTAAAGCATAAAATAGAATGAAGTACAACTGAAATACTGAAGTGAACGATCAAATAACAGTGAGGTTATTTATACAGCATTTAAATAAATTCTGCCTCTAAAATAAATATAATATTTATTTTTTGTATTAATACAGTGTGACTAACGGACACTAGTTTTTGTGGCAGGGCTGAGTCACCACCGACCTTAATTTTCCACTCTTTCTTTATACAGAACATAAATCCTAAATAAGTCTTCCTCACTTAGTTTTTACATGCATTACCAAGACTCTTAGTTGGTTTTCCTTCAGGGTCTCTTTTCTCACACAGAAAGTTTTGCCATTTCTCAAAGATAGAGGGCAAGAACACTGAGATGTGGATGCCAGCACACTCAGGGGGCAAGTGATCAATTCCCATACAGCAGCCTCGGCCTGTGTGATATAAATTCACACAAATTCCAACACAATCCTTGAGCTCAAAACCACAGTGGTAGATGGTAAATCTATAAATGCCTAAAGGCTACTTTAATTAAAGCCAAACTCTAAATGCTAGTAAATGTGAATGGTAAGACTCGGTTCACACCAAGAAAGGGATATTGTGGCAATTTGTGAGATAGTTTTCTAAATTACTTCCATCAAATACTAAATTCCTACAGGATCAGTACTACCCTGAATATTATTTGGAAGATACCAACATTAACTGTCACAAAGTAATACTAATTTCAAATAAATTTAAAAAACAGGAAAGGCAACATACTCTAAAAGAATACATTTATTAGTTAAGAAGCCTTTGAACTTATAGAGCAGTTGAAACACAATACTTAAAAGTACATTAGAACATAAAAGTGGTAACTTTTGCCCCAATCAGATGTCTTCAAGGGAAGCCTTCTTTTTGGTGCGTGTTCTTTATGGAAACTTTCGTCTTCATGCCAATCAGTGCCAACAGTTGATGATTTTCAATTCCATGGTAGCAGCATTAACTATTAGAAATACCAAGAGTAGCAATAAAAATAATTATAATAAATATCTGCTTGGAGAAATTTTTCAGCTCCTTCAGGAGTTTGATTTCTCCTTTGTCTCATGGAGGCAAATTATAATCATTGTTTTGTCAGTTGCTATTGGAGACTTTTTAACTTCATACTGCATCAGCTCAGAGCTCCCAAGTCTAACTGCTGCTCAGAAAATGTTAATTAACTGCTTGGGACCCTAAAGGGAGCTGTTGCTTTCTGATTCCTTCCATTTAGTCATGTAGAATAAAACTCAGGGTTCCCTTGGCACAGTACTCCTACACTCCCACAATGCTTTAGGGTCATTTTTAATCAAATGCGTTGAAAAGGTATTAACTTTTATAATAGCAATGTACTAGTAAAAACCATATATGTAAATTTGAGAGACTGGAGGAATCTACATATAGTGGATTTCTTACTTAACAATAACTAATGATTCTTATATAATTGAGAATCAACTCTTTGTCAGCTGATGTGATTCATAGGGAATAATGGATACATTATTATAGTGGTAATTTTTAAAAATCTCTTCTAACCTATTCTTTAAGCCAGTGAATAGCTCTGTAGAAGCAAGAAGTAATATAGGTCAAATGGCCAAAAAAAGGGCTGGAGGGGAGATTGCTAAAAATTCTTCTCTTATTGGTAGCTCTGTAAAAACAGGGTAGTGTCTTTCATGTCTGTCCCCACTGTGTCTCCAGCGTGTGACAGGCAGTCAGCTTGCAATAGATAACTGTTGAATGATTTAAGGAAAGGCATGATGACTATCATAGACCTTTCCACAGTCACTTTGGCACAATCTTACCTTAGTTCCACATATTGCATGGAACACATGCTTAAACATTTTTCATTATCTGAAGTTCAAATTTAACTGACATCCTGTATTTTATCTGGCCATCTGACTGAAACATGGACTTTAAAACTTTTTTAAAACATTTTTATTTCAATGTGTATTTTTATCATGGTATCAAATAAAGATGGGTGAAAAAAAAAGGATGAGTAGAAGTGTTTTCTCCATTAATCACACATAGTGTTTTGGGATAACACTGTACTAGGAGTCAGAAAACTTCCAGTGAGATGGTCCTATCCCTGTTATTATGTGACCTTGAACTAGTCAATATTGGCAGTCTAGTTGTCATATTGGCAAAAATGCAGAGAATAACATTTAGCAAGTGTTTATTACAGATGAATGAACTTTAATACCAGAATAAGAATACAATCATTAAATATGCATGTTGGAATAAATAAGAGAAATATTATTAGACTATGTATTTATACAATACTATAGTATTTACGAAGTCCATTTTTTTATCATCTCATTAGCTGATAACACTACAAAAAAGATGCAATTCATTCATCAAATACAATATTTTAGTTATCTAATGTAAAACGTGGGCATTTTCTAAGCTTTATTTAGGTATAATTTGTATACTACACAATTCACCCATTTTAAGTGCAAAACTCAATTGGTTTTAGTAAATTTACAATTACAGAATCGCCCCAATCCAATTTTAGAACATTTTCATCACTCTCCCAAAAATCTTTTGTGCCCATTTGTAGCTACTTGTCATTTCTACCTCCAGCTCTCAAAACAGAAAAAACAGGAAATAAAGTTTTATTATAAGTATGTTCCACATATCGCATGAGACATGTGTTAAAACATTTTTCATTATCTGAAGTTCAAATTTAACCTGACATCCTGTGTTTTATCTGCCTATCCTACTGCAGCATGGACTTTAAAACTATCTTTAATTATCGCGTATGGATCTGTACTTACTTATTCACGATATCTTTATTGGTAACCAAAAATATGCTTTCACAAAATGGCTGACCAGTGACTTATGTTTTTACAGTTTGTGCTACGTCAATGACCATTAAGACAATCCAGGAATTCTAAAGACAAATATTTCTAAAGAAACTACTCCTCACATCCTTTTCAGATGTGAGTGCAGTTACCAGTGGACTTTAGGCTGGAGGCCAGACTTGGTGCTGCTGTGTGATGTTTTAAATGTTTATAGTTCTATCTGCTGTGTCCTGAGGCAGTACATTTCCACCTCTGGCATTTTTTTTAGGTGATCATGCATTTCAGAATTAGCTGCAGTACTCAGTGTATTTGCCACATCCAGTATAGGTGTGACCCTTACTCTGTGGGGAATCTGTTCTGGGATTAGTAAGTGTCAAGCCACATGGAAATCACAAAAAAAGAGATCACTCTGCTTTCTTCATTCCACCATAGTATTGGAAGCCTGAGCGCTCAGGCTGAATTGTTTAGCAGGCAGAGATTTGTTTTTTTATATCAAATAGAAGGCTCCATTGAAACATGGATATTGGGTTTGGAAGACTAGTCTAGACAAATATGGGGTGGGAAATATTCTATCATGGGATCTCTTTCAGTTTCTATCACATGGTTCTTACTCGTTCCCCTCATTCTACAACCTCAGTCTAGTCATTCAGTCAATCTGTCAGCAAATACTTTCTGAGGGTATGATTTGAGGGTTTACTAGAAGCTAATGGGTGGGGTGGGGGGTGGGGCCACTGAGGTTCAAAGCTTTTGTGTTTGTTTAACCTAGCTCAGTGCCTGGTAGTGTCAGCACTCAATTCACGTGTCAAATAAATAACTGCATCCAGCAGTAATGAAATAGAAACTGTTCTTGCTCCCAGTGAGCTTATGGCCTATTTTATTGACCTGTCTCCAAAATGTTTTGAAGCTCAACAGAAAAAATTAGGCCACAGCGATGTCTGCAGTTCTAACTTTTCCTCTGCCATTGCCTTTTGCTTTCATCTTGAATGCTAAAATCTTGTGATTTCCCATTATAGCCCCTTGGACTGCAACAAAAAGCCAAAACACTAATTGCTTCTTCCTAAGTTTAGAAATAGAAGATACTATTTCAGGTTGGGTCAGCACAGGGTTCTCTGAAGAGAGGAGAAACATGCAATTTGGGGAGATGGCACTGCAAATCAGGGCAGACTATGGAAACAAAAATCCAGAGGCAAAGAGGCTGAAATCAATAAAAATCTGATTTGTGCTCATGTGAGGCATGAAGTGCTTTTAAAAATCAGTTGAGCGTATTTGTATGGTTTATTTCTAGGTCCTCTGTTCTGCTCCATTGGTCCACGCATTTATTCCTCTGTCAGAACCATACTGTCTCAATACTGCTATAGAGTAAGTCTTAAAATCAGGCAGAGTGATTCCTCCAACTTTATTCTTCTTTTTCAAAATGGTTTAATCTATTCTGTGATTTGTGCTTTTTCATATACATTTTAAAATAAGCTTGTCTTTGGCTATAGAAACCTTGCTGCATCTTGATAGGAATTGCATTAAATCTATAGATTAAGTTGAAGCTAAAATGCTTTTATATATATGAAATCATTTTATCTTCTAGAAACCCATGGTAAAGTTTCCATATTGACCGCACACACACACATGCACGCGCGCAGAGAGAGAAAGAGAGAGAGAGAGAAATTTAATGAGAGTTGGCAGTTTTTCTCATGAGTAAAACAGGGAAGGCTATAAAACCCTTTGCAACAGGAGTGACCCAGGGCACTGGTTCAGGTTATGGAATGAGAAGTAAAGCATTATAATGGGTTGCAATGCCATCCTAGCTAAGCAATCAACATAATAAACTTCTTAACTTAGGAGGTTCCTGCTAACCTCAAAGTGGCATGACTCATGTCATGGGGCATTGTAAGTCCAACTTCAACCCTAGAAGTTCACTTCTAACTTTTCTCAGACTGAAGAAATTATTTATAAATGACCATTTTCTTTCTTTTTTTTTTTTGACTTCTAATTTTCTTTGCATTACACGGAAATTTCATTTAGATTAGATTATGATAGAGCAGTGTTTTGATGTTCCAAATTTATGTATTCAAACAAAATAAAATGGGCAGTGGCAAAATAGCACATTACCAATTTACTATTTCAAACTAATGCAAGTTACAGAAATGTCAGCTATATCACAGTCTAATAATCTTATATTATTAGTAGTTTAGTGTTTAGTAATTAGTAGGTCATTCACTATTTAGTTAACATAGTCTGTCATAAGGAGGACAGTAGTTTGGTGGGAATAGAAAATGATGTAGCTGCTATGAAAAATAGTATAGAGATTTCTCTAAAAAAAATTAAAAAAAGAATTACCATGTGATCCAGCAATCTCCCTTATGGGTAGACAGCCAAAGAAATAGAAAATAAGATCTTGAAGGGACATTTGCACACCCATGTTCATTGCATCATTATCCGCAATAGCCAAGAGACAGAAACAGCCCAAATACCCATTGACAGATGACTGGATAAAGAAAAAGTGGTATATCCATACAATAGAATGTTAATTAGTCTTTAAAAAGGATATCCTGTCACATACTACATAGATGAAACTTAGGGAAACAAGGCTTCTAAATGAAATAAGACAGTCACAAAAAAGACAAAAATTGTATTATTCCACTTACATAAGGCATCAAAAGAGGTCAAACTCACAGAAACAGAAAGTAGAATGTTGATTTCCAGGGATCCAGGGGAGGGAAAAATGGTGAGTTGGTGTTTAATAGGTATAGAGTTTCAGTTTTGAAACATGACGAAGTCCTAGAGATCTA
The DNA here is from genome assembly GCA_963574415.1 of Tarsius wallacei. Classification (NCBI taxonomy): domain Eukaryota; kingdom Metazoa; phylum Chordata; class Mammalia; order Primates; family Tarsiidae; genus Tarsius; species Tarsius wallacei. Next base: position 14,729 of record CAUYQG010041026.1, on the reverse strand, counting down.
CTATACAACAATGTGAATATAATTATCAATACTGAGCTGTACATTTAAAAATATTTAAGATGGTAAATTTTATGTTATGTGTTTTTTTGCTGTTTTTTTTAAAGCAATAAGAGTAAGTATGCTAAGGCCCAATACCTTCTACTTATAAGAAAGAAAATTGTGAGTTTAGCTTTTAGAACTTATCTCCATATAAAAAGAGTTTTATTGTAAACTGGACATAGATTATTTCCCAATTTGCATTGGAAATTGAAGTTAATCATACATCATGATATGCAAAACCTAAAAGGGAGAGTTATTTAAAATAAATTAAATGATGTGGAATAAAACTTCCAAAAGCTGTAATTGAAAGTGTCAGAAACATTAGCTTTGAAACAAGTAACATTTAATCACATAGATTATACAGAAGCATAAATTTTTGTAGGTTGTTTTCTTCAATCAAATTTACATTTTAATCTGCCAAGATTATTCATCACTTTTGACTGTCTGGGACCAAGCAGCTTGTCAGAACTTATAAATGCAAACTACTTGCATTAGGCACAGGACTTTTCCTTCAAGCACAAAGATAATGAAAGTTTAATTAGACTACTTCAGGATCGCAAGTGTGTGAAAGCGGTGAAATGACAATAAAGGGCATTTTGTCTATCTGTATTTCTTGAGTTAGCAAAATGATACTTGTTTAAAAATTATAATCACTTCTGTCTATCAAACGGCTTTAAAGGCCTCTAAAATGTGAAACATTTGCAGCGTTGAATGCTTGCAAAAGGAGAGTCCGACAGGCTATGAATTGTAGCTGTCAGAGGGAAGCCATGAGGTACAAATGCGCTCTCTTCAAGGGCTGGGTTGGAAGGGGACCCTTAAAGCCACCTGAGTGGGCCTGCTACAATGGATGGGTTCCGAGGAATAAGAACCTTTATGTGGCTGCGGGCTGTGGCAGCTCCCTCAACTATACATTCAATCTCAACTCCTCTTCACAGGGAATTTGCTTTCAATATGATCAGGCCTTGAAGCAACCCTTCGTCTTGAATTTATCAGCATCATAAAGAGCTTCTATCTCAATAAAGTACAACTACATGTGGTTATTGATGTCATAATGACAATTTGTGGTTCGTCGTGTATTTATTTGTGTTCCCTTTCTTGAGACAAGTGCCACTGGATATAGTACAAATGTCATAAGATGAGTTGAGAAATGTGGGTGAATTTGTGCAAAGAGACCTTCCCAGAATATGCATATTTGGCCAGTGATGATAGTGACATAGGTGAAAATGTTACAGTGATTAAATATTTCACTGAATCATGATGATTATACACCTCCCCAAAAATGCTTTAGTGGGTTTGCATTTGTTTACATGGAGTTGAGACACAGATTTGGTATAAAGTGCTACCATTGTTTTTGGCAGGTGAGAAAGCAAGTCCTTGAATGTGGCATAACGTCATCCCGAACCATGCGCTTGAATCTACCAGTCATGAAGGTATTATGTTACCCACCAAGTGGTCCAAACATAAAGGGAATCATCTGTGTCCTTCACACAGAGATGTATATACCTAAGGAAGCAGATTGAAAGTATCATGAAGATTCAGAGAAAGAATAAATTACTGTCTCTTAGAAATTACTTCATATAAAGACCCTGTATTATTTCTTGCTACTGGAAATCTATCTGTATTCGGTCAAAAAGTAAGGTATTTCTATTTTATGAACATAAGAGCAATAATTAACGTCTCTCTGGCTCTATGCAAATAGTAATAGACTGAGAAATCTATTTACTTCAACAACAGGGCAGGATAAAAGTTATTCATAAGTCAAGCAGCGTGTGGTGATGTTACACATTAGGGAAGTAGAATTCCTTGTTATTAAAAATGACTCTCCTGATCTCTGTGCTTAAACAATTCCCTACAGTTCAAATGAGAATGAGTGAATTATTTTATCAGGTATCTTCTCTCTGGAACAATATGGATCAGTCCAGACAATAGCAGGCTTGGAGATGAAGATGAGTTCAGTCCCAGCTGCCTTGAATCTCAGACGTCTATGGGCCCATCCAAATGGAAAGATACAGAAAGAGCATGAATATTACCATCCAAACATCACAAGGGGAATCTGAATCAGATATATGGATTTCGGTATATTGAGAAAAATGGGTGTTGCCACAGTAGCAAGTGTGGAGAGATGAGCGTTTGCAACTACCAGAAGAGGCACTGACTTTAGAAGCCATAGTTTTCACTTGAGGAAGAAGGACAAATAGTTCAAGAGTGGCATGGAAGATCAAAAGTTGCTGAGATCAAAATTCAGCCTGAATCTATTCGGGTTGGAAGAGTGCCAAATCCACCTAAAAGGACCAATTAAGTGTCTTCAAGGAGATGTCAGCTTTCAATTAAGGCAAGAGGTGCAAGGAGTTTCCGATAAAGAAGTTAAGGTTGTCAAAGATTCCTTTGACCACATTAAATGGTCCAAGGCATAATAAGAAGGTTTTGAAGAGGAAAGGGGGAGGTAAGTCGGAAGGGAAAAAGCAGAGAAAGGAAGATTAGTAAGCAATACAAATTTTAGTCAGGTGAAAGTATTCACAAAGCAGGGCCAGCTACAGTGGCTCCCATGCCTGTAATCCCTGCACTTTGGGAGGCCAGGGTGGGAGTTTTGCTTGAGGCCAGGAATTTGAGACCAGCCTGGGCAACATAGTGAGACCCTGTATCTACAAAACAAATTTTTTTAAATTAGCCAGGCATGGAGGCAGGAGTCTGTAGTTTCACTTTGGGAGACTGAGGTGGGAGGTTCACTAGAGCCCAGAAGTTCAAGGCTGCAGTGAGTTATGATGGTGCCTCTGCACTCCAGCCTGAGTGACAGAGTAAGACCCTATCTCTAAAAAAATACAAATAAACAATAAGTTTTAAAAGAAAGTATTCACAGAGCAGCATGTAGAGTGAGATTATAAGAAAGGAGGGAAGCCCAAAGGATTTTGGATGCAAATGTGAAGTGTGGTGGGATTTTCCAACCACGACTGCCAAAAGAACTTGCCCCAGCAGGTCCAGTCTAAGAAAAACACAGGTGGGGCAACCCCTTCAGGTCCCCTCCCACTGTGGGAGGTTCTCTGTCCTCTCAATAAATCCTGCTTTCTCAAAAAAAAAAGAAAGAAAGAAAGAAAAAAAAGAAAAGAAAAGAAAAGAAAAAACATAGGCCTCAGACAAAGAGTTAATAATTTTGCTTTATTGAAGGTGATTCAAGGAATTTGTAGCTCAGGTGAGCAACAATGGTGATTAACCTGTTTCCAGGACTCCCACAAGCATTAAATATAGCAACAGCCCTTAATGGATGGAAGAACTCTGTGGAAGTCACCAACAGGTGGCATTCATAAAGGTCTGTCACAATGTCAACCTTCCCTTCTCTTTTCTCCTTTATTTTGTTCTATAATAAATATTTGTTGAACGTTTATAGTTCCCAGGTAGCTGTCTTAGGACTTGAAGACACAAAGATAAATAAAGCACATTCCCTGCCCTCCAGATGCTCGAAGCAAAATAATTCTAGAACAGTCTTATTTGATCACAAAGAATGCTATGAGAGAACCATGCCGACGAGCACTTACAACCAGGAATAAATAAAGTCAGTCAGATATCAGCTCTTGATAAGTTAAAATTGTAATGAGTCAAGAAATATCCCCCCCAGCACTGTTCTCCATGGAGTTTCTGTGATTGCTATTCACTGCTGTCAGGTGTGATATTTCTAAGCTATTAAGTGAGGAAAGGATGGTGGAAGTGGTGTTGGTGATAGATTTTAGGAAGAATCCCTGCATAAATATGATTCCATTTATTGAAACATCAGTATGTACACTGAGATACCACCTAACTCCAGTCAGAATGGCCACCATCAATAACTCATAAAATAACAAATGCTGGAGAAGATGCGGCGAAAAGGGAACACTTCTATACTGTTGGTGGGAGTGTAAACTAGTACAGCCTCTGTGGAAATCAGTGTGGCAATTCCTAAAAGTTCTAAAAATCGACCTTCCATATGACCCTGTAATCCACCTACTGGGAATATACCCGGAAGAACTCAAATCACTCTATAAAAAAGATACCTGCACACATATGTTCATCACAGCATTGTTCACATTAGCAAGAACATGGAACCAACCATGCTGCCCATCAAAAGAGGACAGGATAAAAAAAGTGTGGTACATATACACAATGGAATATTACACAGATATAAAGAAGAACAAAATCATGAACTTCACAGCAACCTGGATGGAATTAGAGTTTATAATACTGAGTGATCTCTCACAGAAACAAAGAGCTGAGTATCACATGTTCTCACTCATAAGTAGACCTTGAACAACTACCGTAATACTATAAGAAAAGGATTGACAGAAACGGGAAACTGCGGGGGAGGGAGGAGGTGGGATTGGCAGTTGTGGGAATCTACCTGGGGAAGGGGGGCCACACCACATCAACAAGGGTACCTGCACAATGAATATTTGTATACCTAACCCTGAATTGTACCCCACAATTTTAAAATAAAGATTAAAAGAAGAAAAAAAGAAAAAAAGAAGAAGCATCGGTATGTAAGAGAGGAACATGCAACTAGCTCACCACCTACTTTCTAGTCCAATCTGCCTTTACCAGGCGACGTGCGACCGCTCGTCTTCTGAGGGCCGCCCTTCTGCCTCTCATGGTTCATGCCTGCTTCATCCTTTTCCTTTATTTTCCATCTGCTGTCTTCTCATCAGCTAACAGGCATCGGTGGAACAATCCAGTGTAAGGGCTGGTTTGGGGACCCACCACAAAACAGGCCCAGCCTTTTCTTCTCCCTATAATCCACAATAACCTCTCACCAACACCAGATTCTCACTAGCAAACAATTGCTCTAGCCTAAAAACTTTGACAAAGAGTTTCGGCACTCATTACCAGGGTAAACATTAAATAGCCATAATTTATTTATTAGACATTATCGGGTACCTGCTGGGGCCGGAGAATTCAATATGAATAAGACATGGTCCCTTCACTAAAGAATTGAAGATGAGAAAACAGCAAAATATTCTCCAAGAGCCGGAGAGAGTGTTTAGAGAGAGCGTGAGATACGGACACAATCATTTTGCTTACTTCCTCCGTGGTGCAGTAAAGCCTGGAAATAGTTAATAGTAAATGATGTGACCTTTTCTCTATTATTGTTGACAGAAGGAGCATGGCTATGAACATTGGCTGTAAACCAAATCCTATCTGCATGATTATACATACAAATATTTACTCTATGGGAACACATCATTCATTCATAATCGTAAATACAGAGATATTCAATTCTGAAACAAGTGTACATGTCTACATTTCACTTAGTAAATATTTGTGTAGGCTGTGAGATCTGTCCTTCCTACTCTCTGTCTGTTATGGTCCTGAAAAAGGTAGAAGTCAAGGACAGCATAATGAAATTCCAAGGAGTACATGGTCCTGCATGTACCAAGGACACATCTCAAAGGAGACAGCACTGAGCTAAAAGATATAAGGAATTTGCCGCTGCAGGAGTAAGATGACCCAGTAAGTTATCGAGACATGGCATTATGACATTGATCAGCTACTAACTCAGCTCTACTAAGGCTTAGGGTCATTCATGAGAAGCAGTAGAAAGCCAAGGTTGGAAAAGAAATCAGTTGCTCAAACTGGGAAGCAGATAGGTTTCATCTCTAGTATCTACTCCAATCAAAGGGTTGATATTGCATTTCACACGATGTGCAAAGAAGACCTTTGAAGCTCTGTCCTGGGTCAGTGGAAAAACATGTGAAGGTCATTCATGGATTAGATTTCTATGATAGGATCTGGGGAAAAAGGGGAAAGAGCAGTGGGAGAAGGTTTGATGTAGGTCGGGCAACCCAAGGACTGGTTGTGAAAGGCCTTACACATCAAGCCTAGGGCTGGGATTTACTGTAAGCAATGGGAAGGCTCTTAGATAAGGAAAGGACTCTATCAGAGCGCATCAGCTAGACCAATAGCTGGGTAGCAAAACGTAAAATGGATTGAAGGAGGAAATGCTAGAGGAATCACACACACATGAACACACACAACTACCCACATAAATAGATCAGTAGAGCAGAATAGAAAAGCCAAAATAGACCCACACAAATATGGTGGCCCACTCATCTTTAAGTGTGTGTGTGTGGCATTAAAGCAGCCAACTACCTGAAGGTCTCTGGGCCAAGTGTTCTTTCAGAAGGGGAATAACTCCAACAAACAAGAGTCTGAGAATCAGTCCAGGATACTGTGGTACTATTGTATCAATGTATTGTATTGTTGCAGTAATAAGTGCTGTACTCCTAAGTCATAGGTCCTTACTGGGCCATTCTAAATTGACAGATACCAGGATACCCTATGACTTAAGTCAGCGGCCTTTGGTAACCTTTGATTTGGAGATGTCAAGTAACAGGGATATTCAAGACCTTGCTAGTCTGAAAATATTGAACAAAAAAGTGCCAATTAACTTGAGGATAGTCTGTAAGAATTTTTTTTCTATAATCACTCGGCCATGCAGTTTTTAAATATGTGCAAATTGCAAATGAGTTTCCACACACATCTCTACTCAGCAGGAGACAAAGTCTCCCCGGGTTCTTCAGGTCCATTCCAAACAGCCTGAGAGTAAAGTTCTCAGATTTGAAATGTCAAAAGCCAGATTTGCAACCTGTCCAGGGACCTCAAGGTCACACTCTTTAGAAATTCATTTTTTTCTTTGAGGTATAATCAGGACATGTTTTATCCCCAAATTACAACTTCAGACACACTCCAAGAGATGACAGTACTTGCCCGATGTCAATGAAGTAAGTAAAGAGCCCAGTCTCTGTCTATACTTGCTGGTATTGTTTTTTTTTTTGTTCTCCCCATGTTTTTTGAACTTAAACTTGTTTCCTGTGGCTCTTCTTGTCTTTCCCAGGAGAAGGAATTCCAAGGATAAGGGCAAATAGAGAAAGACTGAGGGGAGAATTTCTCAATTACAAGTGAGGATTTTCTCAAATTTAGAAACATCTGGCCCTTGTCTTGAATAAAATTATCAAATTCTGGGATTTTGAATTCTATCAACTTTCTCTTTAAGACAGTCTGCAAAGTAAGTAGTCGGGGCTTTATAAACATCAGAGGGCTCTGAGTAGATTCTGTCAAAGTATTATTCTTTTTAAACTACCTATTTCCTTGTTTGTAGCACAGTGTTAAAATGATTGATTGAACAAATAAGTTCATAGTGGTTGAAGAAAAACAGTGCTTATCCAGCTGAACCAACTACAAATCATACATCATTTTTGTAGCATTAAATTCTCTGCCTACTGCAAAAAATAAATAAAATAAAAAATAAAAAGCCACTACATCCACTATTCTTAATGACAACACAGAGGAAAAGGAGTGATTTTTGCATCAATCAAACACTGCTGTTTTTCTTAGAAATGATTCCCTACCCAGAGGCCTCTGTAATGGTGAGCTGTGGGCTAGATATCTCATTTCTTCTTTCTGGGCTACTTCCAGCAACATTTGCAGTAGTACAAACACATCGTTCATCCTTAATACACTTACAACTGAAGATGAAAAAAGCACAATGCACTGCTTTCAAGATGCTCACGTCGTTTGTCTTGAAGCTCTACTGGAGGAGCTCATGGCTTTAGCCAACTCGTGCAGTGGAGTTTTGAAGTCAGTTCTACACACATTCATTAAGCACCTATATTTTCAGGTTATGCAGCAGAAAGACACAGAGATGAACACAACTTAACACAGCCCCTATGCGTTTCCTTTTATAGTTGGGGAGATATGAGAGACAAGGAAGAAATGACAAAACTATGGAATACATACAAGATCAAGAGACAGAAAAGAGGTCCTGGTAGATGGGGCAGTGGTCATTATCACCTATTTGGAGAGGTCAGAGAAATTGCCCAGAGGAGATAATGGCAGAACCAGACTTTGGAGAATCAGTACTTCTCATGATAAAGAATTTGGCTGTGGGCAGTTTGAGCCGAGGAGGCAACACCCACGTGTGCAGAGCCACAGAGCTATGCAGAGAAGCAACCAGGTGCTGCTGAAATCTGAAGGAAGGTGCGGATCAATCACAATGAAGTGGGAGGTGAGACAGGAGGGAGCATTTTAGAAATGCCATGAGGTACTGAGACTTTTGCTTTTTCAGATCTTCCAGAAAGAAGCCAGACTCTTCCCTCTCCTTTTTGAAAACACCCTGATAATTATCCTTTCGAGCTGTCCCTACCAGATAGGAAAAGTTACCAAATATTGAAGGCAGAAATGCTTTCTCAATTAAATACACACACACACATACAAAGACACACACACAAAAGACACACACACAAAGACATACACATATATATTTTCCCCTCCAAGAAGGCTGTCTACCAAATTCAAGGTCAATGTGGCCTAGCAGTTAGAGCACTGGCTTTGGAGTCAGGTAGGTCTGAGTGCAGTCTCTGATGTATATCTTCCATGTGAATTCCGAGGTTACTTAAACTTTTAAGTTTCCGTTTTTCTTTTTTTTTTTTTGAGTTGGAGTCTTACTCAGTCGCCCAGACCGGAGTGCAGTGACCGCTCCCGACCACCGCAGCCTCGACCTGCTGGGCTCCGGCGATCCTTCTGCCTCAGCTCTCCAAATAGCTGGAACCACAGGCGCGCGCTACCATGCCCGGCTAATTTTTTGATTTATTGTAGAGATGACGTCTCGCCAAGGCGGGTCTCGAACCCTCAGATTCAGGCAATTCACTCACCTCGGCCTCCCAAAGCGCGGGATTACAGGCTGAGCCACCGAGCCTGGCCTAGTTTCCGTTTTTCAACCTTATGATGGTTGCTATGGGAATTAAACAACATGTAGTTATCACAGTGTCTGGAGCGTAGTGTCAGAATACAATAACTGCTGCTGCTATTATTATTACGGGCAGTTTCTTAGCGTTAAGATTGCCTTAGTATCAGTTAGACAAACAAACCATCTTATTAGAAATCTCTCCAACTAAGCCCATTGACAAGTAGGTTGGATGTCAGCAAGCAGGTGGTTGCCCTGGGACTGTAATGTCCTAAGAAGAGAAATCACAGAGTCCCAAAAGTAGGGAGGGCCCTTCTCCTAACTTGCCCCATCACCTGCCTCTAGTAGGAATTCTCAGGCCCCTAAATGATTTAGCAACACAGCCCCGAAGGCCAGAGGCGTGTTCTTATAGGAAACTTAAAGCTTGTACTGGGGACTGGACGCCAGCGTTGTTAGGTCTGCTTCCTCATACTGCCCTCTGCAGAGGCATCAGGTAAAGCCTCAAGCCTGAACTCCACAGAGTACAATGAAAACAGCTTTATTAGTGAGATCTGAGAATATTTATTCCCTGCAGAAATATTTTCTTAAACAACCTGAGCTATTTATTCAATCTTGCATCTTAGAAGCAAATTAGATGCTGAGGTAAAAGTACCCTAATGGGAGTATCAGGGCTGATTTCCCAAGAATGAAGGATTCTTTCTGAGTAGAGAAGTGGAAATGCCTCGGGCCCCTGTTCCAATATAAGAATCATATGTTTGCGGATGAGATTCTGTTATCTATGAGATTGCTCTGGAGTTTTCACAGTGCTTTTATAATTTCTATTTTGAAAAGCACGGCAGTTGTATTAACTAGATAGAGGGTACCTAGATATCTGTCAGTGATGAAAATGCCTTCATCGTGTCTTGGGTACATTCTGCGTCGTTGCCAGCGTGTGTATCTCATGACGCCCCCGCCAGCTCTGTTGTATTACATTCTAGGTAGGGTTTCTTACTGTCTTCCCATGTGCAGGCTGGAAGCATGAGGTTGCTGAGGAAAGCTGTGCTCTAACCTCAAGCGTCATTAAAGGCAATTTAAGAGTTAAACTTTATTACTTAGCCACTAGGCCTCTAACCTCTCTGGTCATAAACAATCAACAAGTATTCTGCAAGTGTCTCATTTGTGTACAGAACTGTGCTAAGTTCTGTGCAGACTGCCAGTGCTAAACCGTGCTCTTTGTGACTGAGAATTTTGTAATGTTACTGGGGAAACGGAAGGTCACAGAGGGAAGAACAGACAAAAGAATTAAAGCAATGTAGTGTCATTGAAATAGCCCAGGATTTAAAACAGGGTGTCTTGCTATGTCATTTGGTTCTCATGAAATCACAACTATGAATTTTATTTCATTAAGCCTCCATTTTCTCAACTCTGAAATGGAGGTTAAGCTCATGGAAGAGTTGTAGGCCCAAGCAAGATGGCATATGTGAAAAGATGTTTTTGTAAGCTTTGAAGCACCCATAACAATTGGATATTATAAGTGCCAGATGCTATAGTATTAACTTTACACTCTCCTTTAAGTTTTTCTAACACAGTGACCACTAAGTGATTTGTAATATTTTGGAAATCATGCCACAATATATAATGGCTAAGTAATGCAAGAAAAATCTATGAAATCTAGAAGACGCACATGCTGGCATTACCAAATTGAATTCTTCAGTGCATTTAATCATATTCTTTTGATTCTGATTTTGGGTTTCCGAGACCCAAAATAGTCTCAGGAATGTATGTCAACAATCCTATGTAATATAGTATTTTTTCAAACTATTACAAATTAGCTACAAACATCATCCTAAGACAATAGCTTTAGAAGATCCCAAACCAGAAATCTAGGGAGAACGACATTAAAAATGTGGTCTTGGCCATATGGATTTTATTTTTTGTTTCCGGTTTTCAAGTACTGTATAGAGAATTGAAGGCTCATGACCAAGTTTCAAATAAGGCTCTAATACTACTCTTGAAGATTTGCACCTGCATCCATTTATACGCAAATGATTCCATTCGCATGCACAAATTGAGTAATTAGGCAGCTAACTACAAGATCAGTCCATGTAAATGCTTAGAGCCCATCAGCAAATTGGTGCTCATAAAAAACTTCCAACCATAGCTCATAGTCCAATATCTTTTCGCCTTTTAAATATTGGCAATAGTCTTATACTTCCCAAATTTTCAAGGTTTGGGGATTTTGTTTTTCAAATAAAGTAACTCCCTGTAGTATTATTCTCTCACAAAATATTCAGAGTTTCAAACAAGGATTGAAAGAGTTTCTAAAATGAACAGAAATGACAAATTTTGCACAAAATTCAATGTTGTGCATACGTGTGTATATGTGCACACAGATATATGTGTGCGTGTGTTTGTATGTGTATATTTTAAATTGAATTTTATAACTGAAATGGATCTTACCATTTTCTCATTACCTTATTTTTCAGACTATAAAACTAAGAATCAGAATAAGTAAATGCCTCTAGTTAGTTGCACAGTGAACTAGATTTGGTTCTCTGTCTTGTGATTCATTCTGTCATATTAATCAATTTCCTCTTAAAGAATAAACGTTCTTCTTCAGAAAGACAGAATATCTGAATACGGCAGAAAGTTAAAATCAACATATGCAAACAATTTTCTGAAATTATTCAAGTGAATATTTCCCTCTTATCCTTTAACAAGATAAATAACTTGAAAACCTGATATAATTTGACAGTTAGAACAGAGTTTAGCAGTTAGGGAAACTGGGGCTGTCAGACTTTGTGGACATCTGGGTCTGTAAAATTTAAAATAAAGTGTTTCCAGGCTTTATTTTGCCAAGGAAGGGCATTTTAAGAACTACTATAATTCATTAATGCTATAATTCCTGAAAGAAAATATATCCTAGTTCCCAAAAATAGAAAAGATATAATCTCAGAATAAAGGACTATCTTACATATCAAATAAATTTAGTTTTATGAAAAATTATGCAAATGAAGCTAGTGGAAACACATTTTTCACAATCTGTTGTGGGCAGGTTAGGGTATTTTCCCATCTGCTAAGTCAAATTTGACCTTCCTAAAATTTTCACCCATACTTGTCCGCATGTTCTGGAAGAAATGCTAGTGCTAGTTTGGTACCCATTGAATACAAGCAAGTCCAGCGTCCGATCACTTAGGCAAGCATAGCATGGAAGCGAATGCAACTGATGTTTGCTTAAAAAAAAAAAAAGTCTTATAACCCTGAACTGTACCCCACATCATTAAAATTAAAAAAAAAAAAGAAAGAAAACAACAACAACACCAAAAAAAGTCTTAAAAGACAAAGGGAAGGCAAAAAGATCAAAAAGACATGACTGAAGATTTCAGAAAACTTCCTACAAAAGTCCATGCCAAAGACCATTGACATAACTGTGTCACTCTCATTTGTAAAGTGATGACGAAAGCAGAACAACTTGAGCACTGTGCTACTCACAAAGTAATTTTGCACTTGTTGTTGCATATATTATTAATTTTGTAGGGGAGGAAAAATATCTTTTCCTTTCACTCATATTAAGTAGGTTGACTGGGTCCCTTGTAACAAAAGACAGATTAAGAAAAGCATACAAATGTGTTTAGTGTACATTTCATGTGGCATGGGAGATTTCACAGGGAAATTAAGATAAAGATGAAGTTGACCCTGGGTGTTTTTGTGCTAGCTTTGATGAAAAGTGAAGAGTTGTAGAGAAATGTGATAGGACAAAGGGTGAGAGCAAACTGAGGAAAACCCAGCAAGGCCTGTTCCTTCAGATTCCTCTCTGTGCCCTTTTATCTTCAGAGATAAGAATGTTCCTTTCTTTCAGGTATAGGGAGAACACCTCTCATTCACCTGAGGGTCTTCTGACCTGCATCAGGGGAGAAGCATCAGGAAAGGTCAAAAGTCCTTCCTGCACATACTATTTCCCAAATACCTTCAGCTTAAAGTATTCAATGTGCTATGGTGCCACATTTTGTGGTAGCAAGTCCTGAACCCCAACACATACATGTATTATTTTTGCTATACATGTTATCATAAATATTACTTAACTATTCTTTCTCCTTTTCTATAATAAATTACAGAATAAAATAGGTAGAGTTAAGTGAGCACCCTTTGGGATAAAGCAAAATCGTGAGATTCCTCAGAGATTCTAATTTTATCACGTGTCTTTACTCTTGCTGTTCTTTCTGCCAGAATTGTCCTTATCTACTTATAAACTCATGAAAAGCCTGATTTCTCCGCACCAGTTCTAACTAATTGCTTTTCCAAACTCATCTCATTTGTACTTTACATATAAAAACATGATTGTGCCTACAGTTAGATTTTGCTGATATCTGTTTCTCTGGTATACCAGAAAACCCTCAAGGGGAAAGACTAAATCTTACCCCTTATGTATGTATTTCATTCCATCTTGGGTTACTCATCACTTTCTTTAGGAAATCTTCCTTCAGGATAGGGTAAGTGTTGGTACATCCTGGGTGTTACTCGAGCACTCAGCACCATATTCACCACTGTAACTCTTGTCAAACACTACTGCAATTGTGTCCTCTCTTGCCCATCTCTTTCACTAGAGAACGCCACCAGCCGAAAGGCATGGCACATGGCAGAGACTCACTAAACAATGTGACTGCAAAGTGGCTTACACGTAGTAATTACTCAATGGATTTTTGACATAGGATTGTTGATAGAAGTGTAATCATTTATAGAGTTCCTAGAATTATTTCTGGAGGTACTTCACTTCAGTTGTCACCTTGAGTCGAACATTGTGAATTGCGAAATGGGTAATCACCTTCCAAAACAATTTCCCATTTGATTTTCTTATACCTGTCAAAATATATTTCTCTATGTTCTTCTCCGTGTTACTCGAGTCTCTTACGGGAGAGGGCAGAGGGGTACTTCTGTATCTCCAAAGACCAGCATGGGCTCTGCAAATAGTAGACACTCAAAAATAATTGTTGAACAAAGGAAAACTTGAAAGCTTTGGGGGATTACTCAAAGAGTGTCAACTCCAGTGGTAACATTTGCTTTTATTCATGAGTACCTGATGTTTGCGATGTGACTTATACCATTTTTTTTAATCCAAAACATCTCCGAATTTTTTATTATAGCAAGGAAACACAAAATTTGTCATCTAGACCTTTTTTTAGTAAAAGACAAAAGATGTATTCACTCTTAGCTTAACCAGTTTTTAAGTGTATATTTTATTAGTTTTAATTTTTTAAATATAAATAGTACATGGAGTAGAAATGCAATTTTGTTACATGCATAGAGATTGCATAGTGGTCATGTCAGGGTTTTTAGGGTATTCAGCACCTGAATAATGTACATTGGATCCATAGGGTAATTTCTCATCATGTACCTTCCCCCTGCTCCCCACCTTTCTGAGTCTCCATTGTCTGTCATTCTTCTGTCTACATCAATGTGTCACAATTTTTAGCACTTTTTTAACCTTAACCATTTTCAAGTGTACAGAACAACAGTGTTGATGCACTTTGTTGTACAACAGATCTCTAGAACGTTTTCATCTTGCAAACTGAAACTCAATGAACAAATCTCTCTCTTTTCCACCCCCACCCCAGTCCCTGGTAACCACCTTTCTATTTTCTGTTACTAAGAGTTTGACTTCTTTGATACTTCATGTACGAGGACTCATACAATATTTGTTTTTGGGGGGGGTGGGAGAACTGACTTATTTCATTTAGCCTGATGTCCTCAAGTTTCATCCATTTTGTAGCATGTGACAAGATTTCTTCTTTTTTAAGACTGATAATATTCTGTTGCCTATATATATTATATTTTCTTTATTCATAGATATGTCCGTTGAAATTTGGGTTGTTGCCACATCTTGGCCATTTTGAATAAACAGAGTGGGTCAGAGTACAGTTTTTTAAATCCTGGAATCATCTTCGACTATGTGTTTCCAAGTGCTTGAAGATTCTCTCAATCTCTCTTCTGTCTCTGCCCTCCTTTCTCA
>CAUYQG010041025.1:0-16294 GCA_963574415.1 Tarsius wallacei | reverse complement strand
TGGAAGTAGTTATTGGCATAATTAGAGAAAGCTGCTAGAGAATATCTCTCGTTTAGGCTCTAGAGCAGGCATGTCCAACCCATGGTCCACAGGCTGCACCCGGCACGGGACAGCTAGTGATGCAGCCCCACAAAGTCTTTTAACATCATGTGGTTTTTAGCATTTATTTTCTTCATGTCCCCATGCATAGCTCCATTTTTGAAGTTAACAATCACACTTTAATAATAACATCACCTTTTGGCAGCACATACATTTGTGAGTAGCTGTTTTCAAGTATGAAGCATGTGAGGAGCAAAATTCAAATAAACATTTCTGATGGACACATTGAGAACTCCCTCAATATTGTGACCACTTCCACTGAACCAGACATTGATAGTTTTACAAAAACAAGGTCAAATTTCAAACTAGTTTTATATTGTTCTCATTTTTCTAAACTTTATAATAAAAACATTGAAAATAAGTATACAAAAATATTTTACATTTTATTTTTTATATTTCATAAAAATATAAAAAATAAAAGTATATATATGTAGATATATACATACATACACACACACTAACTATATCATTTGACTTATGTGTGTCCTAAGACAATTCCTCTTTACTTGATGCAACCCAGGGAAGCCAAAAGGCTAAATACCCCTGCTCTAAAGGCAAGAAAGGGACTTCCTGGTATAGCAGCTGCCAGCTAAAACTCGGAAGAAAGGGAAAAGTCCTCTCTTAATCACAGAAGAGCTATTGTCCTAAAAGGCGAGATAAACCCCTATTGCTTTTTTTCTCTTTATCCTCCAGCCACTTGGCCCCAGATATAAGTGCAGTCACAGAAACCCAAAAACAAATATGCAATGCCAAGATTTTTACCAGAAACAACCCAGAACTCAAATAGAGGATGAGACAGATCCCAGGGTGATAGAGAAGTAAAAAAAAACTCTGAACAGATGTTAAGAGAAACAGACAAACATATCCATGATGACATTCTGCCTGGCAACAAGTCCATGAAAAATCTTTCCCCATCTCATGATTTCTACACTGGAAGAAGTGAGACTGAGGTGGTCAACTAGCTTTCTGACCATCTTGGGTTCCCTGGCTAAAGACTGAAAAGAGGAACTTCAGGAAACCAGATAGTACCATAGAAATTACAGAGAGAGAAGAGGTCATGAAAGCAACCACATAAAGATTTATAACCTGACAGAGTATTAGCACTAAAAAAATTTGTAAAAATATTGGAATCATTCTCTAGAAGTAGGAAGTAGGACAGACACCCACTATCACAACTTTTTTCAACAAAATACAAGATAAGAAATAAGCATTAGAACTAATAAGAACAAATAAATATTAGAATTAATTAGTCTTGCCTTAACCCATGGGAAGCATTGTGACTGTCTGAAGGGGGAAATATCCCTGAGGGTAGGCAGAAATAAAGTGGGGAGGTGGGACTATATCCTCAACACTGGAAACTCTGTTCTGTAACTCAGACAAAGGAAACGCCAAATGAGAGCAGCTGTTCAGCAGCGCCACACTGTAGGAAGCTTGTTACACAGGTCCTAGCCAGCCTTCCCACCTTTATAAGATAATTTTTTGACACCTCTCCATTAAGAACAAGCAGTATTCTGATCATTTTAAGAGCCTAAAAGGAAATGGAAACCTAGCAGTAAATATATCCTATAAAAACAAAAACAAACCAATTTGAGAAAACTGGAATAAATAACTAATCCTTCAATGCAAAGACATAAATGTACACCCATAAGAAACAACAGCAAACAGGGAAGCAAGAAATCCCCAAAAGAAAAAAAGCACAAATCCAATTACTGTCCTAATGAGATAGCAATTTGTGAACTCTCTGACCAATAATTCAAAATAGCAGTTTTTTAAAAATTCAACAATTGCCAAGATAACAAAGAGAAGCAATTCAGAAATTTAACAAAGAGATTGAAATAATTTTTACAAATCAAACCAAAATCTTGAAACTGAGAAATATATTTGCTGAACTGAAGAACTCATTAGAGGCTCTCAACAGGAGAATGGACCAATCAGACGGAAAGATTACTGAGCTAAAAGGCAGTCTATTTGAAAATATACAATCAGAGGAGAAAAAAATAAAAGGAATGAAGACCACCTCCAAGATATTGAAATTGCCACAAAAGACCAAATCTAAGAACTATCGATGTTTAAGAGGGAGCCAAGCAAGAAAAGGGGGTAGAAAGCTTATCTAAAAAATAATAGCAGAAAATTTCCAAAACTTGAGAAAGATATAAATATCCAATTTAAAAAGGTCTGAGAACACCAAACAGATTCAACCCCAAAAAGACTACCCAAAGACATATAATAGTCAAACTCTCAAAGGTTACAAGTACATAACATATAATAAATAGTCAAACTCTCAAAGGTTACAAGTACATAACATTACAGTCCGTCTGTAAACAGAGTTCTTAATGGAAACCATACATGCCAAGAGGGAGTGGGATGACATTTTCCAAGTACTCAAAGAAAAAAAACTGTCATACAAGAATATTATACACAGCAAAATTATCCTTCAAATATGAAGGAGAGATGATGTCTTTCCCAGACAGACAAAAACTGAGAGAAATCACCATCACCAGACTTGTTTTACTAAAAAAATACTAAAGAGAATTCTTCAATTTGAAAGAAAAAAATATTAACATGCAAAAAGAAATACTTTCAAGGTATAATGTCCAATGGTAAAATTAAGTAATGAACAAACCCAGCATATTCTGTAATTGTAGTGTGCAATCCACCCATAACTTTAGTATGAAGACTAAAAGACAAACTTATCAAAGAAATAATAGCCGCAGCAACCTGATAGGAAATAAGCCATTAAAAAATATGTAAATTGAAATGACTAAAGCCAAAATGTGGGGGGATGAAGTTAAAGTGTAGAATTGTTGTTTGCCTTTGTTTGCTTCTATTCTTTTATTTGTGATTTAAGATAAGTTTTTACCTCTTTAAAATAACTTGTTATATCTATAAGATGTTTTTTGTAAGCCCCATGGTAATCACAGGGCAAAACTCAATAATGGATTCATTAAAAATAAAAAGCAAAAGACTGGGCATGGTGGCTCATGCCTACAATTCCAGCACGTTGGGAGGCTGAGGTGAGAGGATTGCTTGAGCCCAGGAGTTCAAGAACAGCCTGGGCAACATAGTGAGAATGCGTCTCTCTAAAAATCAGAAAATTAGCCAGGGATGGTGGTATATACCTGTAGTCCCAGCTATTCAGGAGGCTGAGGCAGAAGGATCTCCTGAGCCTAGAAGGTTGAGTCTGTGGTGAGCCATGATCAGGCCACTTCCCTCCAGCCTTGGTGACAGAGTGAGACACCAACTCAAATAAATAAATAAATAAATAGCAAAAACTTGAAACATACTACCAGAGAAAATCATTTAACCACAAAGGAAGATAGTAAGAAAGGAAGACAGGAATCTTAAAACAGTCATAAAACAGGAAACAAAATGAAAGTAGTATGTCCTTACTTATCAACAATAGCACTGAATGTAAATGGATTCAACTCTTTAATTAAGAGGTATATGAATAAAGAAACAAGAGACAACTATATGCTGTCGTCAAGAAACCCACTTCACCTATAAAGACACACATAAACTGAGAGTGATGGGGGAGAAAAACCAGATAAAAGCAGATGTTTAGATATAATAGTCTACAAATCTAAGATTGTAAAAAGAGACTAAGAGGATAACTATATAATGGTAAAGAGGTCAATTCAGTAAGAGGATATAACAATTATAAATATCTATGCACCCAGCACTGGAGTTCACAATTACATAAAGCAAACCATTAACAGATCTAAAGAGAAAAACAGACTGCAATATGATAACAGTGGGAGACTTTAACACCCCACTCTTGGTAATGGACAGATAGATGATTCAGACATAAAATCAACAAAAAAACAGCGAAGTTAAATTACATACAAGATTTAAGAGTCCTAACTGACATTTACAGAATAGTCAACTGCTGCAGAATACACATTTCTTCCATCAGCACATGAAACATTCTCTAGAATAGATCACATCTTAGACCACAAAACAAGTCTGAACAAATTTAAAAATATATATATAAATCATATCAATTATCTTTTCTGAACACAATGAATGCAACTAGAAATCAGTAATAAGAGGAACTTCAGAATATACAAAAACATGAAAAGTAAACAGCATGCTCCTGAACAACCAATCAGTCAATGAGGAAATAAGAGGAAAAATTTAAAATTTCTTGAAACAAATCAAAATGGAAACACAACACACCAAATCTATGCAATATGGCAAAATCAGTATTGAGGGAAGTTCATTGCAATAAATACCTATATCAAAAAAGTAGAAAGACTTCAAATAAACAACATAATGATGCACCGCAAGGAACTAAAAAAAGCTAGAAAAAAAAATTCAAAATTAATAGAATGAAAGAATTTATAATGATCAGAGCAGAAGTAAATAAAATTAAGAAAAAAAAATACAGAAGATCAATGAAATGAAAAGATACAATTAACAAACCTTTAGCTAGACTAAGAAAAAAAAAGACTCAAATAAATAAATTTGCAAATGAACAAGAGGGCATAACAACTGAGACCTCAGAAAGACAAAGAATCTTAGACACTATTATGAACAACTATATGCCAACAAAATGGAAAATCTAATAAGAACGGATAAACTCCTGGACACATACAACCCACCAAAATAAAATCATGAAGAAATAGAAAATCTCAACAAACTGATAATGAGATAAAAGACACAATAAAAAGTTTCACATAAAAATAAAAAGTCCAGAACCTGATGTCTTCTAGAAATAACTGCTGACTTCTAACAAACATTTAAAGAACTAATACCAATCCTACACAAACTCTTCAAATAAATAGAAGAGAAGGGAATACATTCAGACTCGTGCTGCAAGACCAGCATTACTCTAACATCAAAGCAAAAGAAGGATGCAACAAAAAAAGAAATCTTGAAGGCTAATATCACACAGATGTAACATAGATGCAAAAATCCTCAACAAAATACTAGCAAACCAAATTCAATAACACATTAAAAAGATCATTTATTGTGATCAAGTTAGATTTATTTGAGGCATGCAAGGATAGTTCAACACCCACAAATTAATAAACATGATACATCATATTAACAGAATCAAGAACAAAAAACATATATAAAATTCAATATCCCTTTATATAAAGACCCTCATCAAAATGAGTATAGAAGAAACATACCTCAAAATGATAAAGGTCATATATGAGAAACCACAGCTGACTTTACTGAATGGAGAAAAGCTGAAAGCCTTTCCTCTAAGAACTAGACCTAGACAAGGACACCCACTTTTACCACTCCTATTTCAACACAGTGCTGGTAGTCCTAGACAGGCCAATCAGACAAGAGAAAAAATAAAGGCATTTAATTTGGAAATGAGGAAGTTAAAATGTTCCTCTTTGCAGATAACATGATGTTATACTTAGAAAAACCTAAATACTACACCAAAAATTCCTACTTCTGAAAAAATTCACTAAAGTTGCAGGATACAAAATCAACATATGAAACAAGTTGTGTTTCTATACACCATTAATAAACTATCTGGAAAAGAAATAAAGAAATCTTATTCACAATAACTACACAAATAAAAACATCTAGGAATAAACTTAACCAAGGAGGTAAAAGACCTCTATAAGGAAAATGACAAAATACTGATGAAAAAGAAATTGAAGAGGACAAATAGAAAGACATCCCGTGCTCATGGATTGGAAGAATTAATATTGTTAGAATGACAATACTACCCAAAGTAATTTACAGAAGCCATGTAATTCCCATCAAAATGCCAATGACATCTTTTCACAGAAATAGAATAAAACAAACCTAAAATTTGTATGGAACCAAAAAAGAGCCCTAATAGCCAAAGAAATCCTGAGCAAAAAATCAAAGGTTGAGGCACGACACTATCTTGGCTGCAAAATATTTTACAAGCCTATAGTAAATCAAAAGAGCATGATATTAGTATAAAAGCAGACACATACACTAATAGAACCAAATACAAAACCCAGAAATAAATAAGCCAACTGATTTTTTTACACAGGCACATCCAATGGAGAAAGGGCACCCTCTTCAATAAATGGGGTTCAAGCCGGGCTCGGTGGCTCAGCCTGTAATCCCGCGCCTTTGGGAGGCTGAGGTGAGTGGATTGCCTGAGCCCGTGGGTTCGAGACCCGCCTGGGCAACTTGGCGAGACCTCATCTCTACAACAAATCAAAAAATTAGCCGGGTGTGGTAGCACGCGCCTGTAGTTCCAGCTACTTGGAAGGCTGAGGCGGAAGGATCGCCGGAACCCAGGAGGTCGAGGCTGCGGTGGCCGGGAGCGGCCACTGCACTCCAGTCTGGGTGACAGAGTGAGACTCCAACTAAAAAAAAAAAAAAAAAAGAAGTGTCTCCATAAGTGGGAAGACACAGGATCATGATGACTAGTCAGTGACTGAACAGGGAACATTAACTAGGACATGAAATAAGGGTGACAGGAAATGAAAAACCAACATTATCTTAGCCATAAAAAAATTTATATATGTGATAGTCAAGTCTTAAATAAGTGTAAACCACATAGGATCCCAATATAAAAGAAAGATTAAATGTATAACTTGGGTAACCTCTTAAGAACTCTTTCTCCCCTCAGAAATCCCCAGGAAAATGAGTCCACTAAATTATAATTTACATGGAGTGAGATTTCTTAAGCATTCTGATAATATTCTTTGTAAACATTCTGTGAGAGTTTGTGAGGAGGAGTGAGAAGAAAAGATTTGAGTGAGATGTGACTAAGCGGCCTCATTCATTGTTGCTCTGGAGATCCAAGGAAAGGATCTCAGGCCATCAGAAAGCCTGTGTCATTAGCAGAATCAGTGCCACCATAATCTGTTTATTTGGCTGTGATCCCTTCACCCTAAAGCAAAGAACAGTTTAAAGCCAGCTTCTCAGGTAAGACAGTTACTACATTCAACATCTCCCAGACCCATAATCCAGCTCCCTGAGTGTTGTAAAGTTCCTGCGTGTCTGTCATATATCACTGCAGCTACAGTGTCTCTTAAATATAAACGGGACATTGAGAAAATGAAGTGTCTTTGCAAAAATGAAGGACACACGATGTGTAACACAAAGCTGGAAGCTCAGACTGATGTTGCCCAAGAGACCATCACAGGCTTAACCCAAAGGCCAGAACTCAGTTGTGAAACAGGGCAGGGCCTTATAGGTAGGAGTTTTTAAAGGCATGAATGGTCTTAGATTGTCTCTGGGACCAACATGAAATCTAATAATGTATATTTAATGACTATTAAGTGTAATTCCATCCTAGGGTGTCCTAAAGTTAGAGCAATTGAACAAGAAGTCAGAAACTAGCAAACAGCATTAAGAGCTTAGCTTTGGGCAAGTTTGCCAGATCTCCCACATAAACTGCAGCCCACTCCCAGGATGCAGGAACGCTGATGTGTCACCTTCTCTGCCATCTGTCCCAGGGAACACTCATCTACCATGAAAGGATGGCAGTAGCAACAGAGTCCCTACCTCTCCCCTCACTTCTCCCCTGCTTTGAGCCTTAAATTATACAAGAGAACAGGAGAGGAAGAAAGAGGAATTAATGAGAACAGGGCAAACATGAGCTCATTTAAACTAAAAGAATGATGTTGTTGACTTTAACTCCAAAGCAAAAGTCTACAAATGACATCGCTAGTCAACTCAGTAATGAAAAACATGCTTTAGAGTTTGTAAACTCCCTGTGAAGCATGATGAGTTTCATAGAGTTACTGAACTTCTTGCCAAATAATTTGCAAAGACCCTAGAACTATTTTCTCCAGAGGGGATACTGGCTGCAAAACCTTGTTAAATACCTATGAGATTTGAGCTTCTGCCACCCTCACACTTCCAGAGGGTATCAGTGTTGCTAAAATTCAAATATGCTCTCTATCTGAGAAACTTCATTCCTTCTGTTGATCAGTTAGTCATTCATTAATTCAATTAATTTATCAACTACTTTTTTTTCAGTATCTCCTAGGTCCCAGACACTGTACTAGATGCTAGAGATACAACAATGAATTAGACAGACCTTGCTTTTGAGGGACTTTCAGTGAAGGAAGGAAAAACAATCACAGAAACAATATGCACTGACTGCCTGGTGTACCCTTGAACTTGAAATCCTGCCTGATAGATCTTAATCCTGTTGGTCAATGTGTGGCATGAGTTTTCCACCTACTCTCAATAGTCAAATGGCTGCAGGGTAGAAAAAGATGACTTTTTCTGCAAACAGAAGTACCAAATATCAAGATAAACTATCACCTTAATAAATAACTATAATGTGATGTCCTCAGAGCCATAATCATGTTACCTACATAATACCATGGAAGTAAAATGAATAGAGCTGAACTCCCTCCCAGGGGAGAAAGGAAGTAAGAGAGGACTTTATAGAGAGTAGATTTTTCACATGGAGACTTGCAGGATAGGTGGGGATTCTGAAAGAGACAGAGGGGAAAAAGGCAACACAGCAATATAGGCAAAGCAAAGGGACTGAAGTATGACTTTACTTATTATTGTCTATGGAATTAATTCAGTTGCTTGGATGGATCAGTCAGCCAACCCAACCTGTATACAAAGTATGTATCAGACAAATACAACTCCGGACAAGAAAAGAGATATTTTCTAGGAATGTATTCAGACTTAAGCTCATTTCCTTTTTAGAGAAGATTTCTCAAAAGAATTGGATAATTGATAAGAAGACTGCATCCATCACTAGGAATCACAAGTTTATATCCCCATGCAGCTTAAGATTTTATCAACATATTTACCAATGTACAATAGTTTGATTTCTTTTTTAGTCTGAAAACTAAATGAGCTTTCAGTAAAAAGTGAAAGGAAACATTGTCAGTTATCCAGGTAATTTGGCACATGTAGATAATCTTAATGGTATAAACAAAAAGAGATAATTTGACAATGATCTGATAACTTAGGCTATATGCATAACTGAATGATAAGATTTATTTATTCAACAAAAGTCTTGAGGTGCCAGACTTGGTGATAAGTCATTGAAAAGACACAACCCTCCTGCACAGAGCATATATTCTAGTGGGAAAGACAGACAATAAGTAGAAATGTAAGCTTAAAAAACAAAGTTGTGACAAGAGTCAGGAAGGAAATGCTCACAGCAATATGGTAGTCAGTCACTTCCCTCTGGGATGGTGATACTCAGGCAGAGAATGCAACTGAGGTTGAAAACCCTTTACTTCCAGAGCTAAATATTTCATTTGACTTTCCACATACATGAAATGAATAATTAAAGTATAATGGGAAAAAATGCATTTTGGTTTGGCCACCTTGTATAAGTTATTTCTCATTTGTGAGCATGTCCTTCCAGATTTGGTCACAGTAATGCCTACCTGAGCAATTGATGGAATTAAAGGAAAGCAATATAATAGGTCAGATATGTGTTTCTCTGCTAAGTAATTTATATCACCCAGCTACCCTAGAATATAGGTATCATCTTTATTCCCATTTGCAGATGAGGAAACCGAACATCCAGTGGGTAGAAGTGAAGTTTGAAAAAGGGCAGTTTGACCGCAAATTTCATGCTTTTTAAATACTGTGCTATGCTCTCCCCATCCCCACTCTGTGTTAGTGCCTAGCAAACAGTCGGGACTTGGTTAGTCTTCTCCTTCACTTGAGACAAAAACAACTTCAGAAAACAGAAATCCTTTTATAAATGTACCCTAGGAAAACAATGGATGAACACAGAGTTAGCTAAAAAAATGTTCACCACTACTAAAGAATATTTTAAAGCTATGTTAATATTAGTGTCCCGCAAATGTATCCCATAGCCATAAAATAGGAGCTGCAAAATAATATAAATAAGAAACTTTTAATATATATTAAGTGAAAAGCAAGTTTCACTTGTCCAGTGTGAATAATTTTTGCAATATTTTGCAAAGTATATGTGCCCAGAAAAAAACACCAAAAGAATCTATTTTCTTTGTACTTTTCTATACTTCTCAAAATTTTTATAATGAACATATGTTCTTTCTATACAAGAGAAACAATATAAATGGAAGTTATCAAAACACTACTCCTTTTAGAACAGCCTACTTGTCTTTGTTTATTCATATGACATTTTTTCCTGGAGGAATAATACTTCTATTAACACAGGCAGAGCATTCCTACCATACACTGCATTCTCCTAAGTGTCATGATTGGGGTGAACAAATGCAGCCTCTCCCCACAATAGGGCTCCTGCTTCCCAAACCCCTCACTCCAAGTTCAATGTATTCCCCACGAAGGGTCTTACACCTCTCCCAGGGGCAACAGGAGGCAAGTGGAATGTGCATTTCCCTGTTGGAGAGGAGGGGCATCTCGTTCCTTGCTATGTAAAACTGTTAAAACGCTGCTCTTTAGCATGGAACAGAGGAAAAGAAAGGGTTATTAGAATGAGACATGTTCGTTTAACGGCCTTCCTACCACGGTAAGGAAATCGGAACCCATTTTGTCTGAACGTCACTGGAAATCTCATCAGCATTCTTCGGTGACTATAACTACAAATGTTACCTTGATGGTTAGAGAGCCTTATCGCACACTAACCTATAAAACAGATAAATGAGAGGAAATGTTTCTGCAACACACACACACACACACACACACACACACACACAACTTTGCTTTACAGAAGATTCACCTCAGGGTTTTTTGAATATAAGGACCCCTGTGAACAGCTGTTGATTTGTTTACAGGTCATTAACTACTGGGTTGAAAGATGGCCAGGGTGGGCTCCAGAGGGGAAGGCGGGGGACACTGTCAACTAGAGATCAATTAAACTTGGAAAGAGCTTTCCCATGGAGAATCCTACCCTTCTTTTCTGCCCTGAGTCTGGGAAGGAAATGCTAGGGAGTCAAGAAAAGATGGGCACATTAGTAAGAAAGTGACTTTAGTGTACTTAAAGCTGCAATGCATGCACACATGGTGGGGGGGGTGTGGAGGAAGAGAAGGAGGGAGGGTGAGGGAGGGGGCATCCGCAAGCATCAGTGGGTTGCCTGTCCCCTAGGTTGTATGTGTGGGCTGGGACTTTGTTGCTCCCAGCAGGACAGCAATGGAAGGAACTGTGAGTCGCAGATCCCCATCAATGTTTGTCTCTGCTGTTGCAGCTTTGGGACTTGGGCTCTTGATTTGCAGACTCCAGAATATTTCCTAAGAGATGCCTTTAACCCAGAGAAGGACTCCAAGGAAGACTTGTCACTGGGGCTCTTTAACCTCTATTGTATTTAACAGGCCATGAATAAATCTTTACCTCCATGAACTAATAGACCTAAAGACTATTAAAAATAAAAATAAGGCATCAGGTATACCCAGCTTAACTTCTCTCATTCTCTCAAAATTCTATGCCAGCATCTTTCTCTTCAACAGATCACAGGCCTGGGTCTCTTTCTCGGTCTGTGATCCTCACTGAAGAATGAACAGGTTTTAGGTGTAACTGCTCAACTACTGCTTTTGTTTCACTTAATGAAAAATTTAATTTTTCTGGCACTTAATGATCTTGTGTCAGTTCTTCATTTCACAGGCCATGATTTATGGCCAGATTACATGATGTACATTGATCCAAGGCTTGTTTTTTTTTTCAAAGTCTCACTCTGTTGTGCAGACTGGAATGCAGTGGCACACTCACAAACACCACAGCCTCAACTTGCTGGGCTCAGGCGGTCCTTCCACCTCAGCCTTCCAAGTAGCTGGAACCACAGGTGTGCACCATCACGTCCAGCTAATTTTTTGATTTATTGTAGAGATGAGGTGTTGTCAAGTTGCCCAGGCTGGTCTCGAACCCATGGGCTCAAGCAATCCTCTCACCTCGGCCTCCCAAAGTACTGGGATTATAGGTGTCAGCCACCGTGTCGGACCTGTACACACAATATTATAGAAACTCAGAAGCTGGAAAAAAATCCTTGAAAGGAGGAGCTGGAAAGGGCATGATTAAGTGCTTTCTAAGTGTCAATCATTTTTTGGCCCAGTGCGGTGGCTGAAGACAGCAATCGCAGTACTTTTGGAGACTCAGATGGGAGGATTACTTGAGGTCAGGAATTAGAGACTAGCCTGGGCAACAGAGTGAGACCCTACCCCCCTTCTTTTTTTTTTTTTTTTGGAGTCAAGAGTCTCACTCTGTTGCCCAGGCTGGAGTACAGTGGCACACTCACAACCACCACAGCCTTGACCTGCTGGGCTCAGATGAATCTTCTGCCTCAGACTTCCAAGTAGCTGGAACCACAAGTGAGCACCACCACACCAGCTAATTTTTTGATTTTTTTGTAAAGACGCGGTCTCGCCAAGTTGCTCAAACTGGTCTCGAACCCATGGGCTCAGGCAATCCTCTTGCCTCTGCCTCCCAAAGTGCTGGGATTACAAGCATGAGCCATTGTGCCTGGCTGATCCAAAGCTTCTAATGCACCTTTACGGCACTTATTTTATCTGCTAGTCTGAGAGTGAGAGCCAGCATGTGATGTGCTTTCTGGCCAATCATAGCATCATTTTTAGTGGCCATAATCTCCTTCTGGTTTTAACTCGTACCCAGACTGTTTGGTAGAAGCTCCAAATTCAAGGTGCCTACTTTGGTCAACAGATAACAATCCTTTCAATGCTGATTACATGGCACTGTTTTCACATTCCAGGAGCGGGCCCCTAAAGCAGTTGAACCTGTTGACCAATTACTGCCTAGAAGAACAGCTAAATAGTAATTATGTCAAACCAAACTCTTTTGTCAGATGCACCCTCAGATATAAATGGGTAACACTAAACAACTTTATTCAAAAGTTTTCCCCATTCAGTTATACAGGACTTCATTTCTGGACTGAATTAGCTCTGAACACAAATCAGTTTATAGTCTTATTCAAAGTCAAACATGATTCACGAGTTAAAGTTTTTCTAGAGCAGAAGTAAATGTAGATTTGAGTAATCTCTTTTCTCAGAATATGCTAGGCCAAGGTCTCTTCTTCTCTGCTTTTTTAATGAGGCAGAATTTGGGGAATTCAGTTAAGTATTTCTTTAAATTCTTAAAGAAATGAAGAGCTCAGAAAATAAGAAAATCTCCTGAATTGTCCATAGATACTATTGAGTTTATTGTTCATTATTTTACTCAAGATCCTTTGACTAGATATCCTTTTGACAAATTTCTTAAGATTTTTCTCCCTAGAAAGTTTTTTAAATTTAAGCCTTTCTTTTGTGATGAAAATTGATCTTTGAGGGTTCTGCAACTTGTCATATTTCCTAGCCTATCTTGGCAGCTAGAAAGTGTCTGGGGAGAAAGATTGGGTGGTTAGGAGAAGGGTGAGAGCACGACTTTTCATCATATATGCGTTTTACCTCTCAAATTTTGAAACGTATGCATGTCCTAATTATCTAGAAAATTAATAAAATTTAAGTAAGACTGTTATGGCATGATGGCAACTTAGAAGACTGTCCTGTCCTTTATGCTGCCATTATTTCCTTCCCATTTGGGGGTAAGAATCACTAGGTTGTCTGGCTTTGCTTTGTTTATTTTTATAATATCCTTATTTGGCAAAATGAAAAGTTAGCAGCCCTATGTTACCCTTCTCCAATCTTTGCTACATGACTTTTATCTTTGAATCTGTGTTTAAAGTTTCTACTTTTGTTTCTTTCTTTTTTTTTTAGTTTGAGTCTCACTCTGTAGCCCAGGCTGGAGTGGCACAGTCATGGCCACCCTAGCATCAACCTGTTAGGCTCTGGCAATCCTTCCACCTCAACCTTCCAAGTAGCTGGAACTACAGGCATGTGCTACCATGCATGGCTAATTTTTTGATTTATTGTAGAGACAAGGTCTCGCCAAGTTTCCTGGGCTGGTCTCAAACCCACGGGTTCAGGCAATCCACTCACCTTGGTCTCCCTGGGATTACAGGCTGAGCCACCAAGCCTGGCCAAAGTTTCTACTCTTATTGTATCAGAGCCTTTTACTAGAAATTGCTTCATATTCTTTTTGGAATTAGGCTGGCTATTAGTATGCAAATACATGCACACAAGAACACACACTATGCACACACACAAGGTCACACACCGAACACTAGTGCTGAAAACTCCTGTTCCCATGTCCTCAAGTGAAGAATAAGGAATATGCTGCTGTAGAGAACAAGTACCATGCCCTGTTCATCATGGCCCTAGACCTGAAACCCAGGTTTCTGTAATTTCCACTTCATTGCTCTTTCCATTAGCATTGAAAGTACAATTTAAATCAATCAGAAACATGCTGTGATTTATAAAAATACTATTGCATACCACTTGGGAAAACCTAACAATTATAAAAGCAGAAGGTATCTCCAAGAACTAATTTTCATATTTATAGAAAAATGAAATGAGCTCAGATGTATTTTTTTCTTTAGGAGTACTATTTACATTCTGCAATTCATGTTACTTTGAGGAAAAGGACATTAGTGTAGTCACTTTCTGCTCTGCTGCTTCCTTCCTCCCCATCTAAGCTAAAATACAAACTCTTTTAGCATAGCACCTAGCTTTCATTAGATTGCTACTTTCTCCTACTCTCCAAACTACTTCTACCACACCAAACTACTTCTGGGTTCCTAAACATGCCATTTTCTCTTATGTGGTCATGAGCAGGCACCTGGTGTCCCTCCCCACAGAACCACCATTTTCCATCAATACCACCCCACTCCCAATAACTCCTCCTATAAAGAACTCAAAGTCACTTCCTCCAAAAGACTCGCCTGGCCTCACAGATGTCATTAGTTACCCCTTCCTTTGTGCTCCCATGAACACTTTAGAGATGCCTCTTTTAGCAATTTGTGGAATATTTATGACATTTGTCTTCCTAATAAAACTGTGAACTCAAGAACAGTACTGCTGTCTTTCTTGCAATTGTCTCCCCATTGTCTACCTAGCATTGTGCACAGCATATAGTAGGTGATCAATAAATGTTCTTAGAAGGAAGAGAAGGGGAGGAAGAAAGGCCATCATGTGAGATGCTAACAGAAAAAAGCTCTCTTGCATGTTCCCTTTTGGATTGTGGTCAAAGAAAAGAATGCTTCCACCATGACTAGTGGCCCAGAAATAGCTATGCAAAAAGAACCTTTACAGAAAGTCATGCAGCCTAGGCATTGGGTAAGAAATCGAGTAGGCACACTCTTTGCTGCCTTGCCCTCTTCACATTTAGGCACTTGCCTTGGAGTTCTGGCTTAGCAGAACATCCTCTTTGCCCTGCACAAAGGCAGAGATGCCTGACTGTTAGCCTTCAGTAATGCATCACACGCAGAGCAACTTGGGTTGTACTTAAATGATAGTTATTAGACACAAAACTGAAAAGGGCAACTTACCAGCTCACAATATATGCCACTAATCCATTTTACCACCCAGGCCCTAGTCTCTTGAACTTTACTTAATGACATCAGTTTCTCCAACTGAGAGGTGACAAAAGGAAAAAGCAGAAGTCTGATGGCTGAGTTCTAATCCCCACTGTGCCATGTAACTGCGAACACAATTTATTGCTTTCAGATTTCTCAGTTTCTACTTCTATCAAATGAGATGTTTGGACTAATGGTCTCCCACAGCTCCTCTAGATCTAAAAGCTATGATTTTGTGTAAGAGGATATCAAGGATGTGGAATTACATGCTGAATAAATATAACAGTAATTAACCAATGTGTATTACCCTTAGTTTATGTACAGGCACAGCACCAAGTATATAGGTACATGTGAGGGATATTCAAAAGTCTAGGAAATGATCCCTGGCCTCAAAGAGCCAAAATCTAATTGGCACTTTAAAACATTCTGGGGGGTGGGGGAAGGAAAAAATAAAAAATAAAATGAATAAATAAAACACTCTGAAAACATGCCAAATATCATGAGCAGATGAGCAAAGGGCCAGATGAGGGGTAGAAATGATAAAAATGTAGACACCATACAGCTGATAGATTAGAAAACCTCACTTAGAACAAAGAGGCAATGAACCACTGAAATGACAAGAATACAACTGGCATCCCCATTCTTTTGATGCTCATAAATCAGTGAAGAAAATAATCTATGGTTTTATGTTAGACATTTCAAATCAATTTTGACCTCTAATTTTTAAAATGAAAAGAAAAGAAAATGCAATCTTTTGTTATTAGCCCTCAAGACCCTAAAAAAATGTTAACAAAAAACTCACCAAGTGCCCGGCATTGACCCCATGGATGGGCAGTTGCACTATTAAAAAAACTGTATGACTTAGACCTGTTTTCTTTTTTTTTTTTTTTTTTGATTTGGAGTCTCACTTAGTC
>CAUYQG010041023.1:0-49807 GCA_963574415.1 Tarsius wallacei | reverse complement strand
AGCCACTGTGCCTGGTCAAAATCAGTATGTTAAAGAGGCATCTGCAGTCCCATGTTTGTTGAAGCACTATTGACAATAGCCAAGATATGAAATTAACCTAAGTGTCTGGCAACAGAAAATTGGATAAAGAGTATGTGATATATATAAATATATGTATATGTATACATATATACAATGGACTAGCATTCATCCTTAAAAAGGAAGGGAATTCTGTCATTTGTTACAATATGGATGAATCAGGAGGACACTATGCTAAATAAAAGAAGCCAGACACTTAGGTTAATTTCATATCTTGGCTATTGTCAATAGTGCTTCAACAAACATGGGACTGCAGATGCCTCTTTAACATACTGATTTTGACCAGGCACAGTGGCTCATACCTGTAATCCAGTACTTACGGAGGCCAAGGCAAGAGGATCGCTTAAGCCCAAGGGTTTGAGACCAGCCTGGACAACATAGCGAGACCTCATCTCTAAAAAAAAAAAAAAATCAAAAATTAATTTTAGTTGAGTGAGGCAGCAAGCTCATGTAGTTCCACCTTCAGAAGTTTGAGGTAGAAAGATCACCTGATCCCAAGAGGTCAAGATTGTGGTGAGCCATGAGGGTGTCACTGAGCTCAAGCCTGAGTGATAGAATGAGACTCTGACTCAAAATATACATATGCATATTTCATACTTTTTGGAAATATACCCAGTAGTGGGATTGCTGGATCATATGGTAGTTTTATTTTTAATAGCTGTTTAATGTTAAGTCCCCAGTGAAAGTATAGCCCTTGTTAAACCTTGTGGCTGTTCAAATAATTCATAATTATTGTTGCCTTCATTACAATTGGTAAACTGTGTAGTCTCTCTTTAGAGATCTCACCTAGTGCTTTATAAAAGAACTTTCAGTATCATTAAAGTAACTAAGTAGCTTTTCCTCATGTACATCCTTTTTCCTCTGAACCAAAAGGCAACGATTATTTTCACCCAGGCATTATAATCCCTAATGTGCCAAGTATACACTTAGGTGTCCCCTGTAGAATTAAGAAACCCTGCAGCTAGGTCAGGATACTATAAACCAAGGAACTTAGACCTCGGTGCCCACTTGGGCAATCTAAGGTAGAGATTAAATTGATCTGAACTAGAATAATGGCTGTAGGGATGGGGGAGGAAATACGCATACAGCAGAATTGTGATAAATAAATGTTATTTAAGCTACCTAACCTATGCAATATGTTATAGCAGCCCAAACTGATTAAAGCAAGGAGGAAAGAAAAAAAATGAGAAACAGAAAGAAGAGGATTAGGAGGAGGAGGAGGTGAGACTTGTAAACATTTAAAGAGTGATTTTTCAGATGAAATAATTGAACCTTTGGAAGATTTTCACCCATTAAGTGGCAGAATTTGAATTTAATACTACTTTTAAACTTTCGATCTACCTATCTTATCTATTCTGGATAAGACAGGTGGACAGCTGCGGTGCTTCTGATTTTCTCTTTATGGTGAGAAATGCTCAGATAGAGTAGGAATATGGAAAACTAAAGGTTTATGGAGAATAGACATGGTTTGACATAATTATAGCAGAGAATGGGAAAGAACCAACTCAGGAAACAAAAATATTTGAGGGCCCAGCAGGAACTGGAGCCTAAAAAGTTGCACTGACACCAAACTGCACAGTAAATTATTTTCTCCAGCAAAGCTCAGTTGGAGACGTGAAAACATAGAGGTTTGAGGTTTTATAAGGACACAAACTCAGGAGGACAATGACAAAGATAAGTTGATGATTTGGGCAAGAAAGAGGCAGAAATAATGAGATACGGAATCCAAGACCGATGAGATGGGAAGTGAAGTCAAGAAGAACCTGATCGAAGAATTGTAGATTTCTAGAAGGTGGCATTTTAGATGTATTCTTGTGCCTAGTATTTTGACTAAAACAATATGAGAATTGAGTAAATAATTTCTAATGAAAAATAATGATAATAAATGAATGCATGACAGCCAGGGCCTATCATGTTGAAGTATGCAGCCAGATGGGACATTTGGCTCAGACCTGTCCTTTATAAAAGGTTCTAAATGAGATTTCTTTGGATGTCCAGCTGGACCTGATGGTAACCTGACAGGATGACATAATCAAAACAGCTTCCCCAGATCAAATAGTGCATGGACTCCTACAAGGTTTTCTCTAGAACTTAGAGAAAGAGAACCTGGTACTGGTAAAAATCTGCTCCACAATGACTCTGTTCCTTTATCACCATGAATTTCACCTTTTTAAAAGACTTTTTTCACTATATTTATCCTTAATATCAACTCTTTTCCCCAGGGTAATGATTACCCACTTTAAGATATGGAAAAAACATTATTTCCTGTGCTTTTCTGTAGCACAGATAAAATATGCTGTTATTTTTTTAAGAATTTCCTAAACATTGAGGAAAAATATAAAAGAAAATACAATTCAAAGACATTAAAAATAATGAAACTTACACAATGTATGCTTTTTATAGTCCTGATATTTAACTGTAGACCCTAATATACTACACATCTTTCTGAAGACCCTGCCCAAAGTGTTGTCCTTTTTTAGTTATCTGGCTCATCAACCCTTCACCATACATAAGCATCACTCACAGCCTATTTGAAAACTTGAAACACTTCTTTCTGGTCCAGCAAGTGCTTCATTTCTTCATCCAAACTGTTTTGGCAAAGTCACTTTGTACTTACATTAAAATGAAAGAGTCCCTGAAACTATAAACAAGGATCCAAAAGATTGCCATTTCCAAATGTGTAGGAAATAGGATTTTTTTTAGAGACATCGCCCATATCCCTACCTATCCTAAAAACCGGTCTTTACCTGTGTATTTGAAAAGATAGAACCTCTGGATATTTTTGTTGTGATTTGTGTAATAATCCCAATTACAAAAATGCAAAGGTACAGAAGCTGAAGTAAAATGTTAACTAAAAAAAGATTAAAAGTTCTTTGTTTTCTCTCAACCTTTAGATTTTTGATACATAAATGTTTTCACAAAGAGTTGTGCCTTGATCTCACTCTAAGTAATGTCTTAATGGCTCATTTTCAATATAACTTTTTTTGGGGGTTTTTTGTTTGTTTGTTTTTGTTTTTTTGAGTTGGAGTCTCACTGTTGCCCAGACGAGTGCAGTGGCCGCTCCCGGCCACCGCAGCCTCGACCTGCTAGGCTCCAGCGATACTTCCGCCTCAGCCTTCGAAGTAGCTGGAACTACATGTGCGCGCTACCATGCCCGGCTACAATATAACTTATTTAATAATTGTTTCTAGTAAAATGTAATGTGTCAATACTGAATAGGACAAGACACATTTTGAAATATACCAAAAATATGAATTAAAGAGAATCAATATAATACATTCATACCCTTGTTGACAAATGACTTACTGGGATGACTCTGCTTTGTATTAAATTTATTAATTTATTCAATAAGTACTTAATGAATACCTGGAATAGACCAGTCATCGGTCTAGATCCTCTAGAAGACATAAAAATAAATTACATGTTGTCCCATGGAATGTAATTATCAATACATGATTAAAATGTTCATGTGTATGTGTCATATAAATGAAAAAGGTGCTAGTACCATTTGTCAGATGAGATAACTGAGGCTCTGACAGATGCAGCAACTCACCTGGCTTCACACATAGAAAGCAGCAGAATTCAAATCTGTGAGATTTGAAACTCTTCTTTTACTTCACACTATTTACAAACTTTATAGATAACAAAATATTGAAAACTAAAGAGTTTCCCTTTGGACAAATATTAAATGCTCAACAGTTTTGTATAAAAGGCAGAAAGAAATTCAAGTTTCAAAAAAAACTTCACATTTCAAGTGAGAGTTTAATAGCATCTATATCCTTTGAGATGAAACAAAGCACTGAAGGAAAATCTAGATACATTTCTCAGAATTTGCAGAGAATCTGAATTGTACTTAATATAATGGGCCCCGAATGGGACAGATTATTTGGAAAAGTGTTGAGTTTCTCATCCCAAGCACAGTGGTGGAGAGAAGAGGCGGCAAACATCAGGGTCAACCCAGATAACGTCTAGTTCCACCAACTCTTCAATATCACCAATTTTTCAACTTTTTCACTGCTTTTGCAAGAAATAATTGACATCCAAATTGACAGAGGAGGTGAAATATTCATATATGACCAAGAATTACAAAGCAACTATATTCTCAAGAGCCTCCTCGCGAAGGAAGTGTCCAAATAGAAGTGATGTCGCTCCCTCCTTAAGGATCTCACTTCGAGGTTGGGAAATTGGTAACAGAAGCACCAAGTCTATACACACATCTCCCCTCTGGGGCAAGGTGATGCAAAATATACACTAGAAAATTCTATACAAGAAAAAATAGACCTAACCAGTTTCAAAAATTATTTCAGAAAGATCTAACACCATGTGATTTTTATAATGTAAAGCTAAATAATAAAATAAACTAAAATCATAAAGGAAGCAAAAAGTTTGGTCAACCCTCTGGGGTACTAGTACGGTTTTGCTTCGTATTACCGTAAGTGAACTGAAAAAGACACCCCCATATTTTTCAAAGAAATTGAGATTTTACAGCTAAAAATATATTCACCTAGGTAGACAGAGCAAAAGTAATTCTGAAGACTTTGTGGGTGAGCAGAAGAGCAGCAAATATCTTTCAAAGGTAAGAAAAGACATAGAATAGTTTAAAATATACATGTACGAGGGGAAGTAAAAAATAACTGGTATTATCTTTTGGAGGACTGGCCCCTTGTAGTACAGGCTTCCCCTATTAAGTGAGTTTTCTAGGAATTCACTAGCATCAGTGTAGCAGCTAGCGTTGCTGTGAAGGCTGCATTTGATTTCAGTGAATTGTGTGTGTGTGTGTGTATGTCTGTGTATGTGGACATTCTTTCAACGTGTTTGCCCATTTCATGATGGATGGTTTATGAGTGCACCTGCCCACACCATGCTGAGTGTTTGGCAGTTTTTGACCTAAAACGGCATGACCCCCATGCCCCACCCTCCCTATTCACCTGATCTCTCTCCCAGTGACTTTTCTTGGTTTCCCCAGATGAAAAAAAATCCTCAAAAGGAAACTTTGCTGATGTGGAAGAGGTGAAACAAAAAATGGAGAAATACTAAAAGGCATCAAAATTGACGAGTTCAAAAACTATTTTGAGCAGTGAAAAAGCATCTCGATAGGTGTATTGCATCAAATGGAGAGCACTTCAAAGGTGACTGAAGTTTAAATATATAAGAATAAAAACACTTCTGGCTTTTTTTCAGGGCCCCCCCCTTGTATATAGAATATATATTTATGATAATGGACTCTGAAATACAGTGCAAAAAAGATCTAAGAACATTAAAGAACTATTCCTGAAGATATCTGCTAAAGGGCTGCTGCAGATAAAAATACTAGACTTCATCAAAAGAAATATTTTAAATATGATAGGAGAAGGCATTCTAGCCTTCAAAAAAATTGTAACATACCAATAACAAGTATTAAAATTAGTTCTAGTCATTGTGCCTTAAGAAAGTCTTAATGGGCTCTATAATTAAAAAATTAAATTAAAAAAAGTAAGTCTTAATGGGTTAGAAGTGGATAGATATGTGTTTACTTATATAAATGCATATCACATGTAATTGTTATCATTATTATGATTAATAAAATTCTATCATATAAAGAAAAAAGTGTAAACTTTTTAAAGGCTGTAAAAATGAAAACTTAAGTAATCTATTACTGGTCATTATAACACAGTAAAGTATATATAATGAATGATTCCTTTTTAATGTTCTAAGCACTGTTGTAAGCGCTTAACATATATTAAGTCATTTCATCTCTGCAAAAATCTCTTTTCATCAGCACTATTGATATCCCAATGAGGCACATTAAAAAGTCCAATAATTTGCCCCATGTCACACAGCTAGTAAGTAGCAAAGCCAAGATTAAAATGCAGGCATTCAGATTTCAGGGAGTGTGAGCTTAACCACTGGACTTGAAACACAAACCTAATTTGTAACATTGAGATTTCTTAAATGGAGAATTACTTTAAACTGAAAGTAGGTAGGATTGAGATAAATAAAAGTAAGTAAATAAAATGAATTAGTTATAAACCTCAAAATCTGCAAACAAAACTTCTGCATTCTAAAAGACCAAACACATTTTAAAATATTTTAAAACAACCAGGAAGTCTCCAGAGTCGCACAGACAATGGCATAAAGCAGAAAATTAGGGTGAGTTGTTCAGCCTCTTGAGGTCAGCCTCTAGAAGGTCAGTCAGAGTCTCCCTAAGGCCGAACTTGGTGTCCCCAAGAGATACAGGCTGCAGAGCAGGATGAATTTCTGGCCTCACCCCAGATAATGTTCCTTCTTTCTGTGCTGTGGAAATGTCAGCTCTTTGTCAGCCCTTTGTGTTTGCCTGTGCCAGGATCCTCTGTGTTGAGTCGCAAATATCTACAGGGCAGAGAACAGATCTTACCTAACTCACTTGGCATATCACCCAGCTCAGCACCACACACAGGTTCTTGATAAATAGATTTCACTTATTGTGATGTGCTGTCATTTCCTGCAATTTCACAACTTCATGAACCTATAGGGTCTACTTTGAGGAATAAGAATGTTCTTTCTATCTATTTTCTGTTCATCTCTGCTAAGAATTTGGCTGAATGCATGACTTTGTGGTATTGTTTAAACTGAGAATCTTGGTAAACTATTCTTTAGGAAAGTACCAAATCTAAGATGAATAACACTTCCTCTTACTGAAAATTCTGACAAAGACATTTTTCAGGCTGGGATAGTGACCATCCTGTGGGATTTTCTTCATGCAAACAACCTGCCCTTCTGAATCCATCAAGCCTTTGCTCAGCTGCTGTGTTTTTGCAGTTAACTTCATGTTGTTGTTGCTCACATTACCAGAGCATCTGGTACGGAACACAATCATTGTCTTTTCCTAGACATCAATTAGCTGGAAAAGAAATGCCACACGTCATCTCTCTCCCTCCTCCCATACTCTTTCTCCTCCTGAGAATATGACTCTCTGCAGGAGAATATGGAGACTCTTATTCAGAGGAGGATTGGGTCAAGGGGCCAGCCAAGGCTCATCTTTGCTACATCTATTAAATATAATATTATATTACAGTTCTCTGGAAACTCTTCCCCAAAAGACAAAGTATGTCTCTTGCTGTGAGAATTGTTGTACTTCAAAGACATGTTGTTATTTTTTTCTTTTTTTCCTATTCTTCTAAGAGTGAATAATCAACATTTGGTCTGAACTGGTTGGAGGAGGGTGTGGCTCTTAGGGATTTTCACAGACGTGGTAATGCCTGGAATCCTAGGTTACAACTGTGGGTGCTAGGGAAGAAAACCCAGTCTTGCCATACATAGCTCAGTAGTTAATAAAGCCTAGTCCAAGAAGAAGTTAAATAGTTAGAAATCAAATTCCCAAAAAGCTAATGGCATACATACTAATCATGTTTACTTTCTTTCTCTAAGCCTTTGTTTGTAGCTATAAGTTGACTGTCACCTAAATTCCTTCTCTTACGCAAACATGTCCATCATTTGATGTCTCCGACAATGACATGACAATACAGGATAAGCCACAGCTCCTCCTCAGTGAGTCCTTTCTTCACACAGCTTTGCTCATTTCCTACTGGAAAGTACATTGGTTCTTACCTCCATTTCAAAGCGCTGCTTACATTCACTATATATAACAGCGACCCCATTCTGCCTCAGATTTTAGCTATCTTCTCCACTATGAGGAGATGTGGGGGCCAGGTCTAATTTCATGCTTCCTGCACTATATTTTCTGAGCCTTCTAAAGAAAACTCACATCCTCCCAGACCTTACCATAGCTTGCCTCCAAATCTATACTTCAGTTTTTCAGAATGGTCCATCAGAAATATAAGAGTAAAAATTAAGTACATACACATTGGGAACTGATGAGAAATGCTACATGTTGACAACCAATTATTTTAATATATTCTAGACCCAATGAGTGGCTATCACTATTTAACACGCTGTGCATTCAAATATAATTTAAAAACAGGTTTTCACCTTTAGTCATTTAACCTCCTCAAGGTATTTTTATTAGAACGAGACCAGAGTTTTGAGAAAAATAAAGATTATTCTCTCAATGACAACCAAAATAGGAATAAAAATTCATATAGCATACTTCTGCTTTTGAAACTCAGTGCCATTGAAACTATTTTAAATAAGCATTCAAACTAAGTGAGCTTTTCTAGATGAAATTTTTGAATTGTTTAGTTTTTATTACATTTATAAACTCACTGTATAGCAGACAAGAGTTTCTTCATAAACTTCTCCAAAGCAGTCATATAGCAAGTACAATCAGCGATGCCCTTATTCTTACTGGCACTTAAATAATTGACATAGAAAAATAAGATTTGCTGTCAGTATTTTGGTAAATAACATTTTAATTATTAGCTTCATACCTCCTGCAGAAGGTCCCCTTCATCATTCATCTCAACACTTTTTATTAAATCAGCTTTGGAAACCAAAATAGCCTCAACAAATGCATTCCACGTGTATTTATATATATACCTACAACAAAGACCACAGATGATGAATTCCACTGAGGCTTTTTCCAGAGGGGTCTGGCAGGTAATAAAAGATAAACATCAGACTCTGATGTGTCATGCCCAAGGCACAATATGCTAGAAATGCACTAGAAGAGCCGAATGCCAAATGCTCGTTTATGCCTGACTCCCTGCAAACAAAGGACATACAAAGCTTGAAATTGTGTTGATTGACTTTTTTCTCCAACATACTGAATTTTTGTTATATAACAATTGTATTCTGGAATGATATCTATTGTCAGACTCAGATGATGAAACACTTATTAGACAACTATGCTATCAGAGCCCACACACAAAAACACAAATGGAAAAATACAGCTATAAGTGACCCAGATTTTTACCAATGGCAAAGATCTACTCATTTGTAATTCCCATTTTTATTTCCTTTTCTGGGTCTCTCTGGCCTCCAAATTAATTCTGGCCCTGCATTATGTAACTGTAGCTATCTTTCTTTAGCCTTTCCAATTCTCCAAATGTCATTCTCTGACAAATCCCAGCCCATCCCAGCTGTCTACAATGAACATGGAATCATCTACAGGCCATCCCACAGAGTCCCAGAAACAATTCTAACTCAGTCAGAGGAAATAAGAGATGCTTTCTTTTCATGAGTAAAGGGAGTTTGAAATTACATTTCTGCTGCCATCAACTTTAACTTCAGTCTGGGCATGGTGAATTATGCCTGTCATCCCAGCACTTTGGGAGGCCAAGGTGGGAAAATTGCTTGAGTCCAGGCTCGAGACTAGCCTGGACAACACAGTGAAATCTCATCTCTACAAAAAAAAAAAAAAAAAAAAAATGAGCCGGGCATGATGGCATTCACTTGTAGTCCCAGCTGCTCAGGAGACTGAGGTGAAAGGATCACTTGAGCCCAGGAAGTAAAGGCTGTGGTGAGCCATGAGTGTGTCACTGTACTCCAGCCTGGAAACAGAGTGAGACCCAGTCTCAAAAAAGTAAAATAAAATAAAACAAAATAAACTTTAACTTCAAGAACCATTGATGGGAGAGAATGGAGAGTTTCTTCTGAATCAAACCAAACCCTCTCTAAGCATGTTCCATGAGTGAGTGTATAGTATACCATGGCTGATCACTTCTGTCCAGCTTTTCTAAGCCTGAGGAAACCCAAGCCAATACTGCAACCAATCAGTCCCGCCTGACTTTCTTGGCCCATTTCAAAAGCCCCTATTTCCTAAAAACGATGTCTATTTCCCTCTCATTGACCCTGGTTCTACAACTGAGTCTAAAGCTTCTGCTCTATACAACCTAATTTACATCCAGATCTTGGATTTAGGTCTATCCTGATGTTCACCTGAAACTGTATCCTCAATATGATTGCTGTGGACTCTTAGATTTCTCCAAGGAAAGGAACTGTATCTCCCATCCTAGTGTTTGACTTGCTCTTGGTGCTTTCCTCCAGATCCCTAGTAGAGTGTCTAATTCCCTCGAAGTCTTGGTCCAGAGCCTCACCTGGGTTTTTGTAAAACCTCTTCTGAGACCATATTTGCTTTCACTCTTACTATATTTTC
Source organism: Tarsius wallacei (assembly GCA_963574415.1). Taxonomy (NCBI): domain Eukaryota; kingdom Metazoa; phylum Chordata; class Mammalia; order Primates; family Tarsiidae; genus Tarsius; species Tarsius wallacei. The sequence goes on along the minus strand of CAUYQG010041023.1, from coordinate 39,717 downwards.
CAACATTTGCTTGTCTCCATGCAAAATATGTGCCTTTGTGCTATGGAAAAAATGTTCTGTGAAAAAGTTTGGTTTTGTTTCTGAAATGCTTTCTTTTCCTATGTCAAAAAAAAAAAAAAAAATTCCCAAGCTGGGCTACATATTTATTAGAACATGGTAAGAAATAATTTTTTCTTTGTAGCACATCTACCCAAAATTTTCTTCTAGAAACTTTATTATCTAATACACACCTTGATTCATTTTTGCCTTCTTTTTCTCACCTTATTTTGACAATCTCCTTTTCTCAATGTGTATCCATGGGTTTTTTCCTAATATCCTTCCCTGGGCTCTTGATTTAGCATTAATGCTCTAATGCCACTTATGCCCATTTTTCTCAAAAGCATTCTAAAGCTTGATTGGATGTATGGTATATAACCAAATTCATGACATTAGCGTGACATATATTAAAAGTCTCACTGCCATTTAAAGGTAGTTTATCCAAAGGCGAAACCAAATGTTAGCAAAGGGCTTAACAGATAGATGGGGAAAAGAATAAATTGGCAATAAGTCCATATTTAACATTTTTCATTCAGAAGCATTTGTTCAATACCTACTATATCCAGAGAACTGCATCATTCAGAAAGATTGTAGTCACTGAGCCATGGATATAAAAGATTCAAGCATTTCTCCTACCACTCTTCTAAGATAACATATGGGAAGACTGTTCAATTCAAGTACTTTTCTTGCCAAAAAGTTGTAGTCTAATTGAATGGAGCTAGAGAAGAGTGACTAAAATGATTAAAGGAATTATGGGATTCATTTTCTGAGAACAGATTGCAGAAGCTAAAGCTTACTGAGTTCCAACAAGGGGAAACAGTATGTTGTTTACCACTAAGTCACTGCCTTCTGATGAATTATTGAACAGGATTGGAGGAGCAAAGGATGCAAATAAGTAAAGGATTCAATCTTTTCTTTTATTGTGGAAGAAAATGAAATCACAATGATTCTGGTTTTGTATCATGTTTATATATTACGTGTTACCATATAGTGTATAAAACACAAAGTTCTTGTCTTTCCAGCACTAACTGCTAAAGAAAAAGGGTAAAAACATGCCCAGTGGAACCAAGGAAATAAATGACTTGTGAGAATAATAGATGAATCCAAAGAAGGGAGTAGTCTTTCTCCTGACCTTCATTAATCACAAAAATGTGGTTTCATGTCAGCATAAAGCCATGAAAACCATGACAGAAGAGACTTCCACCTTATCTTCTAGATTTGTGTTTGTTCTAGAAGTGGCATGGATTTGTTCCTCCTCTATATTCATCTAGTCGTGGCATGGACAACTGGAAAACTGCACTGACAACCTTTACTAAAAAGAAAGCAGAGCAAAAGTTATGAAGTGTAATATTTGAGCTTTCTTAGCCATTCTAGAACTCCTGTTCACAAAAGCTCCCAAAAGTTCCCTCCATAAAGCCACCCCCACATCTGTTTCCAGTTCTGCCCACAGAAGTAGCTGATTTTCTAAGAAAACTATAGATCTGATTACAGGATTGAGATTGAAAACCTATCATTAAAAATAAATCGTTGGAATGGGGCAAATAGAGGATCAATGAATTCAGGGTTGAGCAGAAACAGACATTGGAAGAGAATCTGAAAAACTTTTTTTGTCCTTTTCATTTACTCTAGAAAGATAATTTATCTTGTCACCTGCCCCTTCTATAAACCTAATTAAGCAATGTGTAGAAAACAATGTAACTGAAAAAAATACATAGTAATTATATAAAGTTGATACAATTAAAAACTAGTTTAAAATCATTTTAATTTAGCATATTCAATAGTTTCCACATATCGTTAAGCATGTGTATATTTAGTGTGTATATATGATTGCAAACTCCTTATGTGCCTTGGAATTTAGAAGTTTGTGCTTCGTGAATGTGGAAGCACGAACTTCTAAATTCCAAGGCACATAAGGAGTTTGCAATCATATATAATGAGTTAAAAATTATTCCAAAACAGCCCAAGCTATTTTTAAGAGAGGCAGGGTGCCACCAAATGCATTTTTCCTATAGATGTGGGGGATGCAAGTGCAGTTTTGTTACATGGATATATTTTTTGCATGGTGGTGAAGTCTTAGCTTTTAGTGTAGCCATCACCCAAATAGTGTACATTGTAGTTATTAGGTAATTTATTACTATCACCCTCCTCCTCCCACACTTCTGAGTCTCCAGTGTCTAGTCACAGAATATCTTTTTATAACACTATCAGTTTAACAAATTTGGTAACTGGTATTGTCCATGTTTCCTTCTTTTACTAAGGACATAATACTATTTATTGGAATAGTATCTGAAAATTATTGAAAACCTTTGAAATATTTTATTTATTTGGGTTATGTCAATCAATATTTACCATTTTAAAATATAATAATTTAAATATAATAATAATGAACATGGTGATGTTAAAAATAACATTTTAAATGAAATACCTATATTTTACCAAACATAAAAAATTTAATAGAAAATTAATACCATTGTGTACTTTTGCAAATCCTTTTAATGTATAGCTTGAAAGAAAAACCATGCAATAAAAATATAATAGAAGGCTAATGAAAAACTGTAATAGAAAAGAAATACCATTTTGTACTTTTGCAAGTCCCCTGAATGTCTAGCTTAAGTAAAACACCCCGAAATCTCATATCTACTTTTGTCTTCCTTCTGGATTCAGGAGCACATGTCATGCCACCTCTGAAAAACTCCACTGTATACTCATGAAAGAATAAGAATGAAAAGGGAAAATACGGTCTCATTATTATTGCGAAAATAAGTTTGACCTCATGTCTCCTCAGAGGATCTTGAGGTCCCCAGACCACACTTTGAGAATTGCTACAGTAGCGGGACAGCCGGCAAATAAGACCTGAGTTCTACAGGAAACCTTGTTTTCTAAAGGCAAATCGCCTAATTTTCTTGATCTTACTTCTCTTATGTACAAATTGGGGCAAACTGATCTCTCGGGTTCCTCCCAACTCTATTTGTGATTCTGTAAAATATATACATATTTTTAAGTCAGGGGTCTCAGGGGTCTCACTCTGTCACCCAGGCTAGAGTGGTCACCCAAGCTGGAATGCAGTGGTACAATCACGGTTCACCACAGCCTCGACCTCTTGGGCTCAGGAAATCCTTCCACCTCAGCCTCTTGAGTAGCTGGGACTACAAGTCTGGCTATTTTTTTTTTTTTAATATGCAGACAAAATCTTATTATGTTGCCCAGGCTGGTTTAATTTTGTAAAATATTTAAGAAAGAAATTTTATCCAACAACTTCAGAATACACAATCTTCTCATCAGCACATGGAACATTCTCCAGGATAGACCATATGTTAAGCCACAAAATGAATCTCAACAATTTTTTTTTAATAGAAATTAATCAAGTGTCTTCTCAGATCACAATGGAATAAAACTAAATATCAATACCAAGAGGAACTTTGGAAACCATACAAATACATGGAAATTAATTCTGATAACCACTGTGTCAATGAAAAAATTAAAGAAAACACAGGCCCCGGCGCACTGGTTCAAGTCTGTAATCCCAGCACTTTGGGAGGCTGAGGTGAGAGGTCTGCTTGAGCTCAGGGATTCAAAACAAGCCTGGGCAACTTGGTGAGACCTCATCTCTACAATAAATTAAAAAAATAAGCCAGATGTGGCAGTGCACACCTGTAGTTCCAGCTACTTGTAAGGCTGAGGCAGAAGGATCACCTGAGCCCTACCAGTCGAGGCTGTGGTGGCCATGATCATGCCACTGCACTCCAACCTGGGCAACAGAGTGAGACTCCAACTCAAAAAAAAAAAAAAAGAAAGAAAGAAATCACAAAAGTTTTTGAAATGAATGAAAATGGAAACAAAACACACCAAAATTTGTCAAACAGACCAAAAGCAGAGATAAGAGAGAAGTTTGTAGCAATAAACACCTATATCAGAAAAGTAGAAAGATTACAAATAAACAATCTTATGATGCAACTTAAGGAACTAGGGGGGGAAAGCAAGAACAAACCAAACCCCAAAATGGCAGAAGGAAAAAAATTAGTAAAGATTACAGCAGAACTTAATAAAGTCAAGAAAATGACAAGTTGGTTCTTCAAAAACAGAAACAAAATTGATAAGCCCCTAGCTAGAGTAACCCAAAAAAAGCCCAAATAAAATCAGAAATGAAAAAGGAAACATTACAACTGATACCACAGAAATGTAAAAGAAAACGAAATCAATATATCAAAATAATAAATGCCCTCCCATGTTTATGGAAGCACTATTTGCAATAGCAAAAAACCAGAATCAATCTAAGTGTCCATCAAAAGATAAATGGACAAAGAAAATGTTGTATATGTGCACAGTTTAATATTATTTAGAAAATAAAATCATGTGATAAAGGTAGTTTAAAAAGTTGATCACATGGAGGTAGAGAATGGAATGATAGATACCAGAGACTGGGAAGGTTGTCTGAGTGGGAGGAAGGGATGAAAAGAGGTTGATTAATGGTTACAAGCATACAGTTAGATCAAAGGAACAAGTTCTATTGTTGATAGTAGAGTAGGATGACTACAGTTAACAACAATATATTATATTTTTAAAAAATAATGAGAACAGGCCAGCACAGTGGATCATACCTGTAATTCCAGCACTTTGGGAGGCCAAAGCAAGAAGATCACTTGAGCCAAGGAGTTCAGAACCAGCCTAATCCCCACAAAAATAAAAATAAAAAAGTTAGCCAGGCATGGTGACTCATGTCTGTAGTCCCAGCTGCTTGAAAGGTTGAGGAGGGAAGATTTCCTGAGCCCAGGAGTTTGAAGCTGCATTGAGCTGTAAGCATGCCACTGCCTCCAGACTGGGTGACAAAGCGAGACCTTGACTCAAAAACAAAAATTAAAAATTAAAAAGTAACTAGAAGAGAGGACCTGAAATGTACCCAACATATAGAAATGACAAATACTTGGATGATAGATACCATAAATACCCTGATTTGATCATTACACATGTAAAATTTCTAAAAAATCTAAAAAATTTCACATATACCCCGTAAATATGGGGTGCCAAAAATGTATACACATTTTAAGTATGACATTCACTCCAAAGATGATGTTAACCAAATGAATGCTACCATCACCATGTGACAGGCAGGACAGTCGGAGAAAATGGTGGAAGCACAATTGAGCAACCATCATACCACACATTGCTAACCATAATTTAATTCAACTTTGAAAAGTAATACATACTTAACATCTCTTAAAATGTGTATACATTTTTTGGCACCCCTGGTATGTATAAATATAGTATATCCAAAAAATTAATGAATTAAAGCAAAGGAAGGGAAAAGAGGTAAGAAGGGAGGGAGGCCCATTTAGAGCCCCCTACACTTATTTATGTATGCTTCCCGTGGTATTTCAAGTCTTACATATGCCTTCACTCCCATATTCTAATTGTGTTTAATTTATAAGGTCAATGTTATGTGTTAGAATACATGGAATAATAAAAAATGATGACGTTCTTAAATGCAACGGGGGATCCTAAAATAGAAAAACGACTTTGGTGAAAAATTGGTGACATCCACATAAATTATCTAATTAGTAGTATTGTAACAAGATTAATTCCTTACTTTTGATAAATGTTCTGTAGTTACATAAGAGGAAGCTTGGAGGTGACCATATAGAACTCTTGTAATTTTCACAACTCTTCTGTAGGTTCAAAATTATATTTAAAATGAATCAATAAATAAGGTAGCATTCTAGGCACTATGACATCACAGGATTGAGATCATGAGGGTGGGAAAACCCTCCAGATCTTTCCATAGAAAATGCCGACCCTTCAGACCATTGCTAAAGGCCTGAACCTCAGATTTTTTTATTTCTTCCTTGTTCAATCTTGGTAGGTTATATATGTCCAGGAATTTATCCATTTTCTTGAGATCTTTCTTTCTTTCTTTCTTTCTTTCTTTCTTTCTTTCTTTCTTTCTTTCTAAAGGCTGAGCCACCGAACCGGGCTTAGATTTTTCAATATGTTGGCATGTAGTTGTTCATGATAGTCTCTAATGATCCTTTGTATTTTTGTGCTATCAACTATAACGTCTCCTTCTTCATTTATGATTTTATTTATTTAGAGCTTCTCTCTTTTTTTCTTGGTTAGTCTAACTAACAGTCTATTGGTTTTGTTTATCTTTTCAAAAAAACCAACTTTTCATTTGGTTGATATTTTGCTAATTTTTAAAATCTCTATTTTGTTTAGTTCTGCTCTGACCTTTATTATTTCTATCTACTGAATTTGTTTGGTTTCTTTCCTTGCTTTTCCAGTTCCTTGAGGTGCGTGTTAAGTTGTGTACTTGGAATCTTTCTCTTTTTTAGTAAACATTTATTTCTACAAATTTTTCTATTTGCAATGCTTTTGCTGTAACTCACAGGTTTTATTATGTTGTGTCGTCATTTTTGTTTAAGAAATTTTTTTATTTTCTTCTAAATTTCTCCATTGACCCAATAATCATTAAGAAGCATGTTGTTGAGCCGGGCTTGGTGGCTCAGCCTGTAATCCCGCACTTTGGGAGGCTGAGGTGAGTGGATTGCCTGAGCCTGTGGGTTCGAGACCCGCCTGGGCAACTTGGCCAGACCTCATCTCTACAATAAATCAAAAATTAGCCAGGCGTGGTAGCGTGCACCTGTAGTTCCAGCTACTTGGAAGGCTGAGTCAGAAGGATCACCGGAGCCCAGCAGGTCAAGGCTGCGGTGGCTGGGAGCGGCCACTGCACTCCAGTCTGGGCAACAGAGTGAGACTCCAACTCAAAAAAAAAAAAAAATCAAGAAGCATGTTGTTGAATTCCCACATATGTAGTTTTCTAAGTTCCTCTTGTTACTGATTTCTAGTTTTATTCCATTGTGATCTACAAAGACACTTGATACGATATCAATTTTTTAAAATTGGTTGAGACATGTTTTATAGTCTAATATATAGTCTATCGTGGCAAATGTTCCTTGTGCTGATTAGAAAAAAGTGTGTATTCTGTTATTGCTAAATGAAATGTTCTGTAAATGTCTATTAAGTCAATTTTGTCTATAGTGCAAATTAATTCTGGTTTTGTTGTTGTTGTTGTTGTTGATTTTCTGTCAAAATGATCTCTTCAAAGTCCAGAATGGGATATTGAAGCCTTCTACTGTTATTGTATTGAGGTCTATCTCTCTCTTTAGTTTTAAAATTTGTTTTACATATCTGTGTTTGGAGCATATATATTTACAACTGCTATATCCTCTTGCTAAATTATTCCCTTTAACATTATATAGTGACCTTCTTTGCCTTTTTTTTTCCCTTGAAGTCCAATTTGTCTGGTATAAGTATAGCTACTCTTGCATGCTTTGGTTTCCATTTACATGAAATATTTTTTTTCTTCCCTTCACTTTCAGTCTATGTGTGTCTTTACAGGTGAAGTGGGTTTCTTGTAGGCAACATAAAGTTCAGTCTTTTCTTATTTTTTTATTTTTCTTTTTCTTTTTTATTATTCTTTTTATTATAAAGATATGAGGTACAATTCAGGGTTAGGTATACAAAAATTGATTATGCAGGTACCCCTGTTGATGAGGCATGCCCCTCCCTCCCCTAGCAGTTTCCCTCAACTGCCAATTCTCGGAGGAACTCTAATCAATCTACAAAAAAAGATACCTGCACACGTATGTTTGCTGCAGCTCTATTCACAATAGCAGTCTTTTTTAAAAAACTTATTCAGCCAGTCTATACATTTAACCTGAGGAATCTTAACCACTTATATTTAAGGTTTTTATTGATTAGTGAAAACTTACTCCTTTCATTTTGTCAATTTTTTAAATTGTTTTGTATACCCTTTGCATCATTCTTCCTATTTATTGTTTACCTTTATGATTTGGTGGTTTTCTGTAGTGATAATGTTTGATTCCTTTCTCTTTCTTATTTGTGTATCTGCTATACAAACAACTTTTATAATTTCATGTGTTTTCATGGTGTTAGTTATCATTTTTTTCTTTCTCGATATAGGACTCCCTTCAGTTTTGCTTGTAGGGTTAGCCTAGTGGTGATGAGTCTCCTCTGTTTTTACTTTGCAGGAAAATAATTTATTTCTCCTTCATTTCTGAAAAATAGACCAGGCATGGTGGCTCACACCTGTAATCCTTGAGAGGTTGAGGTGAGAGGATTGCCTGAGCCAAGGGATTCAAGACCAACCTGGGCAACTTGGTGAGACCTCATCTCTACACTAAATCAAAAAAATATCCTGGTATGGTGACATGTGCCTGTAGTCCCAACTACTTGAAGCGATCACCTGAGCCTAAGCATACCACTGCACTCCAGCCTGGGTGACAGTGAGACTCCAGCTCAAAAAACAAAAAAATTACAAATTGAAAGATAGTTGTGCTGGGTATAGTGTTCTTAGCTGACAGGTTTTTGGAGTTTTGTTTTGTTTTGTTTTTTTGTTTTTGTCCTTTCACGTTTTTTTAATCATTCCTTTCCCTCCCAGCCTGTAAAGTTTCTACTGAGAAAGTTTATCTTGTCAAATGAACATCCCATTATATGTAACTTGACACTTTTCTTTTGCTGCTTTTAGAATTCTTCTCTGTCTTTGGTTTTTGACAGTTTGACTATAATGTGCCTTAGAGATGACCTTTTTGGATTAAATCTATTTGGGGATCTTTGGGTTTCCTATATATGCATGTTTAAATCTCTCACAAGACTTGTGAAGTTTTCACCTATTATGTCATTAAATAGATTTTTCTATGTCTTTTCCCATCTCTTCTCCTTCTGGAATGCCCCAAATCCTAACATTTGTTTGCTTTTTGGTGTCTCATATTTTACATGGGCTTTTTCAGGGTTTTTGTTTTTTCTTTTGTCTGACTGGGTTATTTCAAAAGACCTATCTTCAAGTTTAGGAATTCTTTTCTCTGCTTGATATAGTCTGTCGCTAAAGTTCTCAATTTTATTTTTTATTTCATTTATTGAATTATTTAGTTGCAGAATTTCCATTTCTTTCTTTTCCATTTTATCTATCTCTTTGCTGAATTTCTCATTTAAGTCATAAATTCTTTTTCTGGTTTCTTTGTATTATTTGTCACTTGTATCTCATTGAGTTTCCTTAAGATCATTATTTTTTATTCTTTCAGGCATTTCATGGACTGCCTTTCCTTGGTGTCTGTTACTGGAAAATTATTGTGCTCCTTTGAAGATGTCATGTTTCCTTGCATTTTCATGTTTCTTGTGCCCTTACATTTTTATTGGCATACCTCATGTAATAGTCACTTCTTTCAATTTTATGAATTACCTTTCATAGGAAAATATTTTTTCCTATAGATGTATCTACAGTGCTGATTGGGTAGGATACTTTGGCTTTGATTATGAGTGCGTAAAGTAGTGTATAGTCTCCATATAATTTCTTCATTTGCAATTAAAGTCATCAGTGTCTGTGAGTTCACCACTGACTAGATGTAGTTGTCAGTGGAGGCTGTGATGAGGCTTTGTTGAAAGCTGGCATGTCAGGAAGGCCCCTTAGTGGTGCATGCAGAGGCAAGCAGGGCAGATTGATCCTCAGGCCTCCAGATAGTACATATGGGTGCCAGCAGCAGCAGTGGTAGTACACAGGGTGGGCCAGTTCTCAGGTACCCACACAGTGCACGTGGACACCATTGGCCGTGGGTAAAGCAGACTGATTCTCAGACCCCTGAAAAACACGTGCAGGCAGCAGTAGTGTTGGGGTGGTCAGTGTCGAGCTGAGCAAGCCAGTCCTCAGATCTCCCAGACAGTGCATGTGGGTGGGCTGCTCTGGTGTTCAGCAGCCCTGCCTCTAAAATGGGTGGGATTGCTATCAGTGGCAGCAACCCTAGGAGGGGGCAGACATTCTGGTGCACAACAGGTCAGCCTGTTCCCAGCAGTGTAGGAACTGCATGGGCTAGAGTGCTAGAAACCCAGCCATACCACTGGTCCAGCTGGCATTGCAACATTGCAGGCCTCTAAAGGTACATGTAGGAATGTCAGTGGGGCTCCAGGAATGTCTGCTTTGCTCTGTGTGTGTTTGTGTGTGTGTGTGTGTGTGTGTATGTGTGTGTGTGTGTTTTACTACCTAACATCTGAAACCTTCCTATGTTGTGGTGAACATTTTCTGGAAAGTCTTTGTGCAAGCCATAGACTGACTCTCACACAAAAAAAAAAAAATCTGAAAACATCAGATTCTCAAATGTCTAACCTCTGTAGTCAACCCACGTACCTCATCTAGGCACAGGTATATGTCCTCTGCTCAGCCACTTAGATAGAGTTACTAGGATTCCAAGCCAAAGGCTATTGATGCAAAGGAGCAGGGATGGTGAAAATTTCATTTTAAAAGTGGTAGCAGTGGCTGAAAGATCCAGTTTCCAGAGACAGAAGTGACAGTAATACAAATGGCAAGATCTGGCGTCCCATAGATCAGTGGTCTCCAACCATTTTGTCATCAGGGAGCAGTTTCATTGAAGAAAATTTTTCCATAGACAGGGAGCTGGTGATATGATCAGGCGTTAGATTTTAACAAAAGAGTGAGCAACCTAGATCCCTCTCCTGCACAGTTCACAATAGGGGAGGGGTCCCCAACCCTCAGGCTGTGGACTGGTACCAGTCTGTGGCCTGGTAGGAACCGAGCCGCCCAGCAGGAGCTGCAGGAGGTGAGCAGCAGGACGAGTGGACCTCTGTCTTCTGTCAGATCAGCAGCAGCATTAAATTCTTATAGGCACCTGAACCTTATTGTGAACTGTACATTCAAGAGATCTAGGTTGTGTGCTCCTTGTGAGAATCTAATGCATGATTATCCCATCCTCCAACCCCATGGGAAAAAATCTTCCACAAAACCGGTTCCTGATGCCAAACAGACTGGGGATCACTACAATAGGATTTGTGCTCCTATGAGAATCTAATGCCGCTACTGACCTAACAGAAAATGGAGCTCTGTTCAACAGACGCTTACCTCCTGCTGTGTGGCTCGGTTTCTAACAGGCCAAGAACCGGTACCATCTGTGGCCCAGGGTTTGGGAGCCCCTGCCGTAGGTGATATCAGTGAGTCAAACTGCCTCACCCAGTGTCAGTGCTCAGATGTCTTTGTAGGCCAGTTGTGTGTTATGTTTTCCACCGCAACTTTCCAAGTAGCTGGAACCACAGGCATGCACCATCACACCTGGCTAATTTTTCTTGATTTATTGTAGAGACAAGGTCTTGCCAAGTTGCCCAAGCTGGTCTAATACCGTGGGTTAAGGCAATCCTCTTGCCTCTGCCTCCCAAAGTGCTGCACTTACAGGTGTGAGCCATCATGCCTAGCAGCTTTTTTCATAAAGGAAAATTCATCTCTTTTCACTTTCCCTGACCAATAGCCTTTTACAGTTTTCTTTTCTCAATAGTCGGATGAAATATGAGCCTATATGTGATTCGAGGGTGTGAGTTTTAATTGTTATTACTCAGAAACAAAATCTTCTGCAATTTTTTGATTTATTGTAGAGATGAGGTCTCATCACATTGTCCAGGCTATTCTCAAGCTCATGGGCTCAGGCAATCCTCTCACCTGCGCCTGTCAAAGGGTTGGGATTCCAGGCATGTCATGTTTTTAGCTGCAATTCAATCTGTTTCTCTTCATTTCCAAGCTCCCTGATGCCTCTGCAAGTATAAAACAGCTTTATAGCAGGTTTATTTTCTATTAAATCATTCAGACTTGATTTCTGACACTAAGAACCCCAATTGATACATACCCATTTTTCCAAGTATAGAATTAGTTTAGTCCAAATAATTTAGCCATATTTTTTTAATTTTAAAACATTTTTATTTATCTATTGACATATAACAAATGATTTAAAGTTGCCAAAGTTATTTAAAATAGTTAAAAGAGCATTTGAAATAGTCATGACAACATATTCTATGATTCAATAGCCAAATGTATATGGTAAGTAGTACACAAAAAATAGTTATGTTTTCTGTCTAAAAAAGAAACATTAGCCCCACATGTTATCTTTATTCAGTCAGCAAATTGAACTTAAACACCAATGACCAAGAACTGCCAAATAGAAATTTGCTCAATGATTTCGTTATAGTATGATGCAAGAGATTTCACTAAAAGCATTGAGTATTATCTTATGTAAGGAAGTTTGATAATCTACTTTTTAAAATTGCACTTGAGAAATAACAGGAATTAATACTGCCCCTTTTTTACATGGGTCAGAACCATGCTACAAGATTCAGACCCAACATTTGTCTCCCAAATTCTGGCTCTGACCTGTATCAGCTTGATTGTGTGCATCAGCATTCATCCCTTATCCACCATAACAGGTTTCTTGCAGTGACAATATGTTGACCGTCAACCATTTTGGAGTTAAGCTCCTCTTCCTCCTCCATTTGCCTGGGCTTATTCAGCCTACTTTTTGAGCTGAAAGTTTATCTTAGTTTGATCAAAACATTGCTCCCTCTCAAATACCTGAGACCTTTTCGTATTCACATTTTTATTTTAATAACATAATAAAGTTTGTTTAATATAAAAGACTTTAGGTTTCATATGCTTAATTTACAATAATGACTTGCCTCCTCATATCAGAGTCAGAAATATAATAGTTTGAATGATGTTAATTATGATTTTGTGCCAATGAAATAGTTGAAAGAACATAATCTGTAAGCCACCTCATTACGGAGACTTGCATAATTTTTTAATTAAGCCCTTTCCACATTTTAACCTGAATTTCCATAAAAGATTAGCCATCCAGCTACATATTTATTATTTTATTGTTACTTTCATCAGTCTGAGATATGATCTGGCATTCAAGAGTTCATATCATTTTGAATTCTATGTCTATCAAACAGAACAACCACAAGTATGTAACTTAAATAAATGCGTATGTCAAAAAAAGAAATCACTCTGCTTATAATTCTTCAATTTGTAAACAAGTAGTTCTGCCCCACTCTTAGCTGCCTCCCTGTCACTCCCCATGGGATCTCGAATGGAAACCTAGGCTCTGGCAGATGACCATGAGTAAGGAAAGGGAAGCATTCTCTAATCACGTAGCAAAGGGGAGCATCAGAAAGTCCCAGCAAAGAGAAGGCCCTTTCGCAAAGCACAAATGGTTAAGAAGTGCAAATTCTAAAAAAATCATCCAAGATTCTCTTCCTGTTTATTACTAATCTAAGTACCACTATGAAGGAATTTTACTAAAGCAATTAAAATCTCAAATCACTGATTTTGAAATGCAGAGATTATCTGGGTGGGCCCAATCTTATCCCATGAGCCCTTTAAAAACAGTTTTCTCTGGCTGTTCACAGAAGAGAAATTCACAGAGATTGGAAGTTATCAGGACTCAGGGCACCATTGCTGGCTTGAAGAAAGAGGAGGCCACATGACAAGCAATGAGAGCAGCCTCTAGAAGCTGAAGGCAGTCCCCAGATGACCACCAGGAGGAAATGGGAACCTGAGTCCCACAAATAAAAGCTATATGTGGTCAAAACCTGCAAGAGCTTAGAAGTATTCGTCCCATAACTTCCATACTTGAGCCCAGCTTAAAATCAAAATCTTGATTTTGGCCTTGGAGACTCTAAAAGAAGAGAACTAAGTTGAACCCACCCTGATTTATAAGTTATATAGAACTATGAGACAATAATTTGGTGTTATGTTGAGTGAATAAATTAGTGGTAATTTGTTCCACAGCAGTCGAAAATGAATACAGTGACAAAGGGTTGGGATTCAGAATGGCTTGAACTCCTTGACAGCAGAGCTGTAAGTTAGAAGAAAACGAAAAGGTGTTTTTGAAATTCTGAGGAAAAGAAATTTCAAATCTAAAACTATTTATCCAGTCAAACTATCAAGTAAGTGCAAGGACATACCACATATGCCAAAAGACACAACATCCTTTATTATGAAGCCTTTCTGAGGAGTTTACTAGAAGATGTACTCCACCACAAAGAAAGGAAACTACAAAAGAAGAAATCAGGGACTCCAAGAAACAGGGCACCCTACTCATGGGAGAGGTGATAAGAGTTCCCAGGATGATGACTATACACAAGGCTCACAAGGAAACCACTTCGGATGAAAGCAGGTCGGAAGGCCTGGAAGAGATTCTTCAAAGTGATGGATACTGTAAGGATACTTGATGGGTCTGAATGTATTAAGAGGAGATTTAGACAATTGGCTGAGAGTTTAGGGTCAAAGGGATGATTAGTACATAGAAAGACAAGCAAATAGAAAGGAAAACTGTTATTAACCCTAAGGAAAACAAAAAAAAAATTGTAGTAAAGAATAAATAAGCATAGTATAATATTTGGCTATGCTTAAATAACAGTAAATAGCATTTATAGTCATGATACTTGCTCATTTGTCATTTGTCTGATGAACTCCAGTTCTGGGAAGGCCTCTAAAACTTCCTGTTTATTTGTTGTTCTTGTATAAGAACAGGTACTTATGGCAAATCCTATCCTTAAGTCAAACAACCTTGATATTATTGTATTTCAGTTGCCTTTCACAACCCTTCTGAATTACCCCTTCCTTGTGGTACATAAGCCTGAGATACAGGTGTGGCTTCTGTTCGTAAGTATCTGATAAATGTTTCTAAGAAACTGGATATGTCAGTCTTTTTCTTCAACACCTCAACTTCCTCAGACTTTAGGGGTAGGTTTGCATAGATCTGCCCACCGCAAAGCAATACCATAAGCACACATAATACTATAAATTTACAATGTGATTGCGTTAGGAGAATAGGAGACTGGAAACCATATCACTATCACTGTGCTGGTTTAAAGTCCCAGATGCTCATCAAACCCTATCATGGTCCTCCGTAGCATTGGCTTGAAGAACCAAATCATTATTTCTTTCTATGGGGAAATGCATTCTATGTCCTAAGCAATACATTTACAAATGAACTTTTGAAACTGACACTATCATCCCACAAACATAAATAGATACCTCTTTAAAGAAGTAATACATTAGCAATAGAGAAATGAACCCTGGGCTCAGAAGAGCTGGTGCAGTGGCTCATATCTGTCATCCCAGCACTTTGAGAGGTGGGGGTGAGAGGAATGCCTGAGTCCAGGGGTTTGAACATTCTACTCTAGCCTGGGAGACAAGACGAGACTCAGACTCAAAAAACAAATTTTTTTTTTCTTTGCTTAAAAAAAGACCATCCTAGCTGGGTGCAGTAGCTGTTGTTTGTAAGCCCAGCACTTTGAGAGGCGGAGGCGAGAGGACTGCCTGAGCCCATGGGTTCAAGACCAGACTGGGCAACTTGGTAAGAACTCATCTCTACACTAAATTAAAAAATTAGACCAGCCTGATTAACTTGGCAAAACCTCGTCTCTACAATAAAAAATAAAAATAAAAAAATTAGCCAGGCATGGTAGCGTGCACCTGTAGTTCCAGCTACTTGGAAAGCTGAGGCAGAAGGATCACCTGAGCCCAGCAGGTCGAGGTTGCAATGGCCCTAAGTGTGCCACTGCACTCCAGCTTGGGCAACAGAGTGAGACTTCAACTCAAAAAAAAAAAAAGAAAAAAAAAAAAAAACTAGCCTGGTGTGGTGGCTCACACCTGTAATTCCAGCTACTTGGAAGGCTGAGGCAGAAGAATCACTTGAGCCTAGCAGGTCAAGGCTGCGGTGGCTGTGAGCATGCCACTGCACTCCAGGCTGGGTGACAGAGTGAGACTCTGACTCAAAAAAAAAAAAAACGACCATCCTTTTTAGAGACAAAATTTCCAAACCTAAATGACCTGTTTCTGGATTCTATATTCCATTCTGATCTATTTGTTTATTCTAAATTCTGCACTGTTTCATTTACCATAAATTTAAAGTATACATTTGTGATATTGTGATATAATAAGAAATATAGATATTTGATCTTTGCCCCCAGCTTCTGGCACAGAGTACCTAAAACCTTGTAATTTCATGAGTGTTAGGGATGCTAGATGAATCTTTGTTCTAATATTTGGTCTTTGACCTCAGTTCTTGACACAGAGTCCCTACTTAGGGATTTGTATGGGGGTGTCATCTAGTAGGCATAACCAATTATTAACTCAGTCTCCAGCTTCTCTCCTTTTTCCAAGAGGGTGGGAGGACTTCTGGACTACTGAACACATGCATATGCTAGGAGGATGTCCAGCCCAGGAGGGGACGGGGAACTCCACACCTCTTCCCCCACACCTTCCCTTATGCATCTGGCTGTTTTATTTGCATCCTTTGTAATATCCTTTATAATAAACCGGTAAACATATGAGAGGAGATCTAAAACAATGGAATTTATTTCTTTAAAAGTGTGCATTTATTCTTGCATGTTTAAACTTCAGTCACCTTCAAAGTACTCTCCGTTTGAGGCGATACACCTATTGAGACACTTTTTCCACTATTCAAAACAGTTTTTGAACTCTTCAATTTTGATGCCTTTTAGTGCTTCTGTCGTTTTTTGTTTCACCTCTTCCACATCGGCAAAACGTTTCCCTTTGAGGCTTTTTTTCATCCCGGGGAACAAAAATAAGTGGCCAGGGGCAAGATCAGGTGAATAGGGAGGGTGAGGCAGGGGGGTACTGCCATTTTGGGTCAAAAACTGCTGAACACAGTGCAATGTGGGCAGGTGCACTCATAAACCACCCATCATGAAATGGGCAAATGTGTTGAAAGAATCTCAAAAATATTTATATTCACTGAAGCTGAATGCAGCTTCTCACAGCAACGCTAGCTGATACACTGATGCCCATGGGTTCCTAGAACATTTACCTACAGGCAGTGTCTGTACTACAAGGGACCTGCCCTCCAAAAAAATTTTTGTTGTTTTTTGGGGGTCCCCCTCATCAGTAAAGTGCTTTCCTGAGTCCTGTGAGCTACTCTAGCAAATGAGTGAACCAGAGGAGGGGAACCTCACTTTAGAGCCAGTTAGAAGCTCCTGGATTGCTATTGGCCCCTGCAATTAAAAAGTGGGGGCAGTCCTGTAAGACTGAGCCCTGGACCCACATGGAATTTGACTAACTCCAGGCAGATAGTATCAGAATTTAATGAAATTATAGCACACACACTTGGTGTCTGCTGGTGAACTGATATGAGGGGGGTTGGAACTCACATATTTGGTGTCAAAAGTGAAGATTTGCAAGTGAGTGATGTGAGTAGGAGAGGAAAAACATATTATGGGGCAAAACTTCCCTTATTGTTCCTTTTCAAAAATTTCTTAAATAGTTTTGTGTATTTTCACTTACAGATGAAAATCAAAGACTTTTTTTAAAAAAAAAAAAAACAACCCCCCAAAAAATTCTTTGTTACTTTGAATTCACATCAACTGCATATGTGGGGGAAATTAATATCTTTACAATTTGGAGAGTTATCATAGTGATATGGCTATCTATTTAGGTCCTCTCTGTGCTCGTCAATTAAGTTAAAAAATTTTATGTTGTTCAGACATACAATCTTAAGGTCTGTTCCTTTTCAATTTCAGTTTCTTTTCTAATCCATCATCATTCCATCAGTTCATTCATTCATTCATTTTTTTTTTTCCCAAGATGGTTTTTTCCAGTCTGCTCTAAAGGTTAGAGTGATCTCTAAGATACTGCTTTTCACAGCCGACGTGACATGTGTTTCACAAAATAAAATGAAATAACTGATGCCAAAGTCCTTTCAAAATTTGGAAAGTTACCACGTAATTATCTATTCTGTTCATATTTTCAATTAGTCATAACTCAAAACGTGCAAGCTGAATCCCACAATGACTAATGTTTCAGAAGCCTGCTTAAATAAAGGGTAACTCATTAAAAATCCAAAATACTTGCTGAGTCATACATGACTCACACAGCAGAGCCCATTAGTCAGGAATGACTTGTAGGAGAATATTTGTAATATTAGAAAAAGGGTAACTGTGTGAATGAGAAAATAAGATATAAGATTGTCTGTCTCTAGCTCTTGAAAAATTTCTTATAATTGGAACAGAACTCCTTTCTCCAGGTAACAAAAAACAAACAAAACCATTAATTTATAATTTTTAAAAAATAGATGAGTTAACCGTCCAATATTAGCCAAGAGCTGATAAATATAATCTAACATAAAGAAGGCAGCTCAGGAGACAATGACCTTGAAAATAGCAGCCATAAAAGAAAGAACACAGACTATCAGACTGATAGAAAAGATTTGGGTATGTAATTAAGCATTCACAATGCAGATCTGTGAACTCTCGGTTTGTATAACATTCCGGTTTCTATTTTGAATTTGTAGTTAATGACTTGACAAATATTTTAGAATATATATTCTTTACAAGCCACACCCAGTGCTGTAGGAAAGACATAGACAAGCCACACAGAGATCTGTCCTAGAGGAATCTGCTATTTGGTGGGAGCAGAGAGGCATTTATCTACTATCTTAACCCAAGATGAAGTGCTTACTACACTGAAAATACAGATTTTTGAAACAAGAAAATAAAAGCTTTCAAAGGGGGAGAGGTTAATGCACAGCTCTTTGAAGGAGTAACAATAGGGATGCAGCCTTGAAACAACTGAAATTTGTTCCTGTAATGATGAGGGTAAGGAAAAGGGGGGGAAAGTCAAAACACTGATCTCACTGTGCACAGAACAAGGTGAATACTCAATTTAATAATGCATGAAGTCAGAGAGAAACAAAGGTGGTTTGGACCTTGATTTTCAGAAACCTTACTGACATGTCATGGGAGGCCTTCAAACTGATGGTTGCTTTGTTGTTACTGACTTAAGTATGATATTAAACCTAATCAGAATTTTGCTTTAGAATGATTCATTGAGTGGCCTCTTTGTAATGTAAATTGATGAGAGAATTAAGGCTAAATTAGGAAATGCTTGTGGCCAAGCAGATAAGAAGCATGGTTGACAGAATTCTAAATAGGCCTCCCATATTCCCAGCCGTTGGTTTATACACACCTTCTCTTAGTTATTCAATTAAACATTAATCTAGGTGTTGCTTTGAAGGGATTTTGTGTTGCAGTTAAGGCTCCAAGTCAGTTAATAAAAAGAAATATTCCAGGGGAGTCTGATTTACTTAATCACAAATCTTTTCATCTGCATCTGGAAATCAGCAACAGAGAAGTTAGAGAGATTGACAGCATGATTGGGATTCCACAGGAGACATTTTCCGCTACTGGCTTTGGAGATGGAGGGGCCCACGTGCAGGAGATGCCAGTGGCCTCTGGAAGCTGCAAGTGGCCCATGCACTATAGCTAGCAAGGAAACAATGACCCCAGACTTACAATGAAAAGGGCTTTAAATAACATAGATGTATGATATCATAGCTTCCACAGGTCAGGTGTCCTAGCAGGATGTGACTGAGTTCTGTGCTCAGGGTATCACAAGGCTGAAGTGAAGGTGTTGGGCAGGCTGAGTTCTTCTCTGGAGCCTGAAAAACAATACACTTCCAAAACAATTCAGGAGGTGTTTTGAGACCAGCTTATGCATGTCGGCTTCACAGAAAAAGAATACACTTCAGGCCATTTCAGTTATTAGAGACCTACACAAAAGTTTAGAGGTGAATGCTTGGTTATTTTAAAACACTTTAAAATTGTTCACCTAACAAGCAAAATTCTAAAAAGAGTTACCTCACCTGTAAGTTAATTAAACTAACTCATAAGGATTAGTAAAAGTGAATAAACTTTGAGGTTAAGAGAACTGGATGAGCTGGGCGTGGGGGCTCATGCCTATAATCCCAGCACTTTGGGAGGTCCAGGTGAGAGGAATACCTGAGCCCATGGGTTCGAGACCAGCCTGGGCAACTTGGCAAGACCTCATCTCTACAATAAATCAAAAAAATCAGCCAGGCATTTGTGACATGTGTCTATAGTTCCATCTACTTGGAAGGCTGAAGCTGAAGGATCGCTTAAGCCCAGCAGGTCGAGGCTGCAGTGGTCGGGAGCGTGCCACTGCCCTCCAGCGTGGGTGACAGAGTGAAACTTCAACTCAAAAAAAAAAAAAAAAGATAACTGGATTTGTACAATTATTTTGGCTGTGTGATATTCAACAAATACCTTGATTTTTTTCAGTCTTGAAAATATTTTTACCTGTAATATGAAAACAATTACCATGCTAATTATTTCACAGGGTTGTTACTGGGACCAAATTTACTAAAATATATTAAAAACTTTACAAACTGGAAAACTTTTTACAGATTTTTAACTATAATAGTCAGTTGTCTATTGTCATGGTTATTTTTCTGCAAATCATGGATTACCTCAGTGAACTTAAATTAATCTGAAATATGATTGTAAAGATTTCAAAGTGTTTATTTCTGGTTTTCTTTTTTCTCTCCCCCCCCCACTTCTTTTTTCTTCTTTTCTCTCTCTCTTTTTCTTTCTTTTTTCTTTTTTTCTGAGTCAGAGTCTCACTCTGTCACACAGGCTGGAGTGCAGTGGCACGCTGCTCATGGCTACCGCACCCTCGACATGCTGGGTTCAGATAATCCTTCTCCCTCAACCTTCCAAGTAACTGGAATTACAGACATGCTCCACCATGCCCAGCTAATTTTTTTATTTAATTGTAGAGACGCGGTCTCACCATGTTGCCCACGCTGGTCTCAAACTCACAGGCTCAGATTATCCTCTCACCTCAGCCTCCCAAAGTGCTGGGATTATAGGCGTGAGCCACCATGCCCAGCATATTTTTGGTTTTAATCAACAGTACACTGAAAATAGTGTTAAAATTCATATCACAAATTAATTACAAAATAAACAGTTCAGAAGACCAATTGGTAAGTAAAATAATTGATTTTTTATTCTTATAAAAAATAATTTGCCATTCAATGGCTGACATCCAAATATATTTACAGTGCTATGCTCTGAATGTTTGGGTCCCCTCTCCAAAATTCATCTGTTAAAATCCTGACCTGGAAAGTGATGGTAGGCCTTTGAGAAGTGATTAGGTTGTGAGGGTTGAGCCCTCATCAAAAAGTTAACATCCTCTTAAAAGAGACCCTGGCCTGGTGCAGTGGCTCACACCTATAATCCCAGCACTTTGGGAGGCTGAGGTGAGAGGTTTGCCTGAGCCCAGGGACTTGAGATCAGCCTGGGCTACTTGGCGAGACCTCATCTCTACAATAAATCAAAAAAACAGCTGGATGTGGTGATGCTTGCCTGTGGTTCCAGCTCCCTGGAAGGCTGAGGTAGAAGGATCACCTGAGCCCAGTAGGTCAAGGCTGTGATGGCCGTGAGTGTACCACTGCACTCCATCCTGGGTGACAGAGTGAGATGCAAACCCCCAAAAAAGAGACCCTGGAGAGATCCCTCACCCCTCTGTCATGTGAGTTTACAATAAGAAGACTGCTCTCTGTGAAGAAGTGTACACTCACCAGACACTCACCAGACTTGGACTTCCCAGTCTCCAGAACCGTAGAGAAACATAAGTTTCTGATGTTTATAAACCATTCAGATATGATATTTTTTCATAATAGCCTAAACTAAGACAACAAGAAAATATATATATATATATTTGCCTTATAAATATCTTGAATTTTAATCTTAAAATAAAACTAACAACAATCCAATAATCTTGACCACTTTGAAATAGATTGAACACTAATATGTATTTTTAAAAGGGGTTTCGTTACCTATACTGTATAGTCTTTTCAAACCTGAAACTGATTTATTGTTTCAATATATTAAGGAATTTTTGTTTAGAAACAAGACCTCACTTTGTTGCCCAGCCTGAAATGCAGTGTTGTGATCATAGCTCACAGTCTTTAACTCCTGGGTACAAACAATCTTTCTGCCTCAGCCTATCAAGCAGCTGGGACTACAGGCGTGCACCACACACCCAGCTATGTTTTTGTTTTGTTTTGTTTTTATAGATACAGGTTCTCACTACATTGCCCAGGCTAATCTTCAACTCCTGGGCTTAAACGATCCTCCCACCTAGGCCTCCCAAGATGCTGGGATTACAAATATGAGCCATCACACCTGGTGCAAGGAAAAAATCTTTTTAATTAGGCCATTGCTTCCAATGTATAAGGGAAGAATTTGTTTGAATGGCCTTACAGATACAGTACTTAAGAGAAACTTATCAAATAATAAATAATTTAAAAAAGAAAAAGGGATTGAGATTTTTTTTTTAAATGCTCTTCCCAGAAAAAGAAATGCAATTAGAGGGAAGAGTATTGTTATATAAAGTGAACTTTACTAG
Organism: Tarsius wallacei; assembly: GCA_963574415.1. NCBI lineage: Eukaryota > Metazoa > Chordata > Mammalia > Primates > Tarsiidae > Tarsius > Tarsius wallacei. The sequence goes on along the minus strand of CAUYQG010041023.1, from coordinate 17,606 downwards.
TATGTTTCCAGGCAAACAGTAGGTGGCAACATCTACACAGACTTGTTTTTGAAATGATTGTATAACATCAAAGCCAAACATAAGCTAATGGTTCATAAAGTACGGGATTTTCCAAAACTCACATGTTAGAAGGGATATTGATGCACAAACACGTTTTTTGTTTTTATTCTTTCTATTTTAGAATACCATGATTATGCCTCATCGGAAGGATTCCACTAAGATCATTAATCTTAAAAATGCTTTACTTGTGAGTCATGTTAGATTATTCATCTGTCTCAAACTCAAAGGGATGGAATTTTTTTTCCTCACATCAGTTAAGCAGATGAGGTTGTTGAATTAAATAAAGGTAAGGATTAATGTACCACGAAAACAGTATTTTTTTTAACTTAACAAAAAGCCACAGTATGACCTCAATTATTACAGCTTGCAGAAGTTGCAGAAGGCACATCCAGTGGTCAGAGGTAGAAGTTGCCACATTTCCTTTGCCCTTTGGAGCGTGACAGCCTCCGTCTGTTTTTCCCCACAATGCTGGAGCTGAAGACAGACCTGTGACCCCGGACTTGCAAACCTAACAAGCCATTTTAGGAAATAAGTGGCAAAATCTCTGTGGCTTTTGCACTCTGGGGGTATTTTTATCATGCAGAATGACAAAATTGGTTATGGAAAGTTTCACTGTTGGAAGCCAGGGAGTCACTACAGAGACAAGCAGAGGTGCTGCTTTATGACAGCAGAGGTCAGTGGTACCAAAGGGGAGGGAAATTGAGCTGTCTGGCCAGATTGTGCATCCTTTCTTTGAGTTGTATAGTCAACAGGCACGAGGTATCATCCTGTCACACATACTGGATGACATGTTCCCCGGAACCCAACAGGGTCTCCTGCACAGGTAATGTTTCCATCCCTGGCAACGGTGCCTTCTTGGATATTCTCAGAGATGTTGAAGACTCCCCCATCAGAGAAATAGTTCCTACCACAGAGTACTTTTTAAGGAACCATAGTAGAATATAAAGTGAAAATTTCCGCTATACTATTATAATTATTGAAATTTTTTTCTACTTCATTAATAGCTGTACTTGAATCTATCTTTAGAAAGAAGCAATCTGTAACAAAGAAAAGAGTAGGTGGGGCATGATGTAATTTACAGAAATAGAAAAACCAATCCCAAATTTCGTATGGAACTAAAAAAAAAAAGAGTCCAAATAACCAAAGCAATCCTGAGCAAAAAAGAACAAAGCTGGAGGCACCATACCACCTGACTTAAAAATATATTCCAATTCTATAGTTATCAAAACAACATGGTAGTCCAGGCGCAGTGACTCATGCCTATAATCCCAGCACTTTGGGAGGTCGAGTTGAGAGGACTGCCTGAGCTCATGGGTTTGAGACCAGCTTGGGCAACTTGGCAAGACCTCATCTCTACAGTAAATCAAAAAATTTAGCCAGGCATGGTGGCGCATGTTGCAGTACTTGGAAGGCTGAGACAGAAGGATCACCTGAGCCCAGCAAGTCAAGGCTGCGGTGGCGGTGAGTGTGCCACTGCACTCCAGCCTGGGCAACAGAGTGAGACTCCGACTCAAAAACAAAAAAAAAAGTGTATGTATCTGGTGTGAAAACAGATACATAGACTAGTGGAACAGAATGGAGAACCCAGAAATAAGTGCAAATATTTACATCCAACTGATTTTTAACAAAGGCACCTAGAACATACTTCAGAGAAAAAAACACCTTCTTAAATAAATGGTACTGGGAAAAGTGGATATTTGTATGCAGAAGAATGAAACTAGACCTTTACTTCTCACCATATACAAAAATCAACCTAAAATGGATTAAAGACTTAAATGTAAGACCCAAAACTTTAAAACTACTAATAGAAAACATAAAAGAAACACTCCAGAACATTGGTCCAGGCAAAGACTTTATGCTAAGGCTTCAAAAATATAGGTAACAAAAACAAAAAATAGATAAATGGTACTATATTGAACCAAAAAGTTTCTTGTTGTTTTAAAGCAAGAAAAACAACAGTGTGAAGAGACAGCCTGTTGGTTGGGAAAAAATGTCTGCAAACTACTTATTTGACAAGGGACTATTAAACAGAAAACATTGCCACTAAAAAGTAGGCAGAGGATCTGAATAGGCATTTCTCAAAAGAAGACATACAAATGGCCAACAGGTATATGAAAAAATGTTCAGCATCACCTGAATCATCAGGGAAATGGAAATGGAAATCAAAACCACAATGAGATATCATCTCACCCCAGTCAGAATAGTTATTATCAAAACAGACAAAAAAATAACAGATGCTGGTGGGACTGTGGGAAAAAAGAAGAAACTTTCACACATTGTGGGAATACACAGCCACTTTGGAAAACCGTATAAAGATTTTTCAAAAACTGAAAATAAAACTACCATACTCCAGCAATTCCTCTACTATTTATCCAAAGCAAATAACATCAGTCTATTAAAGAGATATCCAAACACTGTTTTTTTCAACACTATTCACAATAGCCAAGAAAGGGATTCAATCTAAGTGCTCATCAACAAATGAATGGACAGAGAAAATATGGCGTCTGTACACAGTGGACGGCCATGAATGAGATTGAGTCATTTAAAGAAACATGGACGGAACTGGAGGTTATGACGTTAAGTGAAATAAGGCAGGCACAGAAAGACCGTTATCACATGTTCTCCCTCATTTATGGGAGCTGAAAACAGTTGATCTCAGGGAGGTAAAGAGTAGAATGATAAATAACTAGATTCTGAGAAGGATGTGTGGGTAAGGAAGAAGGGGATGAAAAGAGGTTAGTTAATAGGTACAAACATACAGTTAAATAGAAGGAATAAATTCTAATGTTTGATAGCACAGTAGGGTGACCATAGTTACCAACAGTATATTGTATATTTCAAAATAGCTAGAAGAGAGCACTTGAAATGTCCCCTACACATAGAAATGATAAATGCTCAAGATGTTGTGTACCCCAGATACCCCAACTGGATCAGGACATATTCTATGCATACAACAAAATATCACATGTACCCCATAAATATGTACAAACATTACATATTAATAAAAAAGAAAAAGTAGAAAATAAAATATCCCTAAATTCTTTTGGCAAATATTTATTGAGTGCCAGACACTATTCTAATTATTTAGGGTACAAAAGTGAACAAAATATACTGTTTCCTTTCTCATGGAAATTGGATTCTGATAGGGACAGGCAGAATTTATAAACAGCAGCAAATGGTATATCCTAATGTCAAGTAGTTGATTAGTTTCCCAGGGCTGCCAAAACAAAGCACTAGCAACTGGGGAACATAAGACAACAGAAACATATTGTCTCTCAGTTCTGAAGGTTGAAGTTCAACTAAGGTGTGGGCAGGGCCATGCTTCCTTTGGATCCTGTAGGGGATCTTCTTGGCCTTTTCCTAGCTTCTACTGGTCTGCCGGCCATCTTTGGCATTCCTTGACTTGTAGGTGCATCACTCCAATTCTCTGCCTTCACATATTCTTTCCTCTATGTACATCTATGTCTGTGTCAAGATTTCCCCTTTTTATAAGGACTAGTCATATTGCACTGGAGCCCACTCTAACAATCTCTTCTTAACTGGACTACATCTGCAAATACCGTATTTACAAATAAGGTCACAACCTGAGATACTGGGGTTAGAACTCGAGCATGTCATTTTAAGGGAACACAAGTCAACTCATAACCCACATTAAAAAACGAAGCAAAAGAAAAAATAAGTAAAATAAACTTCACAGCAACATGAATGAAATTAGAGTTTATAATACTGAGTGATCTCTCACAGAAACAAAGAGCTGAGTATCACATGTTCTCACTCATAAGTGGACCTTGAACAACTACCATATTACTGTAGGAAAGGGATTGAAAGTAGTGGGACACTGCAGGGAGGGGGTTAGGGGGGTGGGTAGCTGGGATTGACAGTAGTCTATATCCGCCAGGGGAAGGGGGGGCACGCCTCATTAATAAGGGTACCTGCATAATGAACATTTGTATACCTAACCCTGAATTGTACCCCACAATTTCAAAATAAAAATTAAAAGAGAAAAAAAAATGAAGCAGAGTAAAAGAAATAGAAAGCGACAGTGAAAAGAAGACAAAACATATTTAGATAATGTAGTCGAGGAAGTGACATTTGAATGGAGAAGGTAAGACCTGAACAGATAAAGCATATATCTAGGGGCAGAGATCGCTTTTTCTACAAACACAGAATTTTAAGTGCCAAGATTGTAATATAACCAATTGTCTTCATTCTTTAAAATAGCTTTGTCGCTGGGCTCGGTGGCTCAGCCTGTAATCCCGCGCCTTGGGAGGCTGAGGTGAGTGGATTGCCTGAGCCTGCGGGTTCGAGACCCACCTGGGCAGGCGAAATCTCATCTCTACAATAAATCAAAAAAATTAGCCGGGCGTGGTAGCGTGCGCCTGTAGTTCCGGCTACTCGGAAGGCTGAGGTGGAAGGATCGCCGGAGCCCAGCAGGTCGAGGCTGCGGTGGCCAGGAGCGGCCACTGCACTCCAGTCTGGGAGACAGAGTGAGACCCCAACTCAAAAAAAAAAAAAAAAGAATGTGACAAAACATTTTGTTCCAAGTATTCACCTGCTCAACACATTAATACACACACTGGAGAGAAAATGTAAAGAACGTGACAAAGCCTTTACCTCTAATTCAGTAGTTGTTCAACTTAGGAACATCCATACTGGAGAGAACCCCTACAATAGAGAAGAATGTGAAAAAGCCTTTAATGAGTACTCAAATCTTACTCAACTTCAAGGAATTCATAGTAGAGAGAAACCTTAGAAATGCAAATGTGGCAAAACCTTTTGCTCTCTCATAGGACTTGATGGACATAGGAGAATCCATAGTGAGGAGAAACCATGCAAATGAGAGGAATGTGACAAAGCCTTTTGTTCTCTTTCAATGCTTGGTTTACTGACATAGGAGCATCTGTATCCACACTCTGTAAATTTTCTATGTCTGCAATGACTGGAAAATCATATCAAAATATAAACAATAGAGAACATGGTAAGAAGCTTTATTGATATAAGGAGTACCTTTGCCTTTACTTATATCACAGATCTTTCGAAAGTACTAATGTAAAAAATGTCGAAAGCCGTTAACCAGCTAAAACTTTGTCATTAGACTGTTTGCACTGGAGAGAATCTGCATGACCTTTCTTCAAGACACATGCCATAGAAACACTAGGGTATTCAGACTGAAAACTTTACAGATCCAATATATGTGGAAACTTATTTAATCACAAGTCAAGTTGAAATAAACATCAGATATAGAATAGCATTATAAAATGAGTTTTTTAGGCTGGGCTCAGTGGCTCAGCTTATAATCCCAGCACTTTGGGAGGCCGAGGCGAGTGGATTGCCTGAGTCCACGGGTTCGAGACCCACCCAAGCAACTTGGCGAGACCTCATCTATACAATAAATCAAAAATTAGCTGGGCACGATAGCACACGCCTGTAGTTCCAGCCACTTGGAAGGCTGAGGTGGAAGGATCGCCAGAGCCCAGCAGGTTGAAGCTGCAGTGGCCGGGAGCGTGCCACTGCACTCCAGTCTGGGTGACAGAATGAGAATCCAACTCAATAAATAAATAATTAAATAAATAAATAAATAAAATGCATTTTTTATTTAAAAGGAGAACATAAGTATATTAACTTTTGTTTTCACGTTGACAAAATTTGAAGATATTTTGAAAAGTAAAATGTATTGATGTGACTCACCTCACATGATGCTATTATCCCTTTGTTCCCAGTGTTTATGTAGAAGCATGTGGTCAGTTGTGGCTACATTATAGCTATGATAGATCCTTCTATACTAGGTGAGCAGCAGTCATTTCCAGTTTTCCATGGATGCTGAAGAACACTGAGATAGTAATATGCAGCAAAAGGTCTAATTAGAGCGTTTCTTAGGGTTGCAGTGAGAATTATAGTAAGTTCCACCTGAGGTGGGTGGTCAAGATAACATTTTATGCCACTGGAATGAATGACAAAGAAACATTGACAGTATTAGAAGTCAGTTCTCTTACCATTTACATATTAAGGACAAAATGAGGTCAGACCATTAATATCTTGATGCATCTCATAGTATCAATACTTAAAAGCCCTAAGTGTAAGTTGGTATAGTATGCATAGAGGTATTTTCCTAGGCATCAGACAAAAGATAATTGCTCTCTTAAGAGGTCTATATTGTATGTTTTTATTTAATAAATACTTAGATTAAGTTTTGAAAACTGAAGAAAGCTGTCCTTACATATATCAGTCTATAAGAACAAATGCTTCTTGATTGTTTATAATCTGTTATTGGTCATGAACATACAGTGAACTTTGGAATGTTTGTTTAGGTTATGTAAACTTAATATGTTTTAATAAACAGGATTGTTTATAAGGCCAAAAAAAGTGAAAATGTTAGCCTTACACTTGGAGAAAACATTACAATACATGTATCTGGCAGAATATGGAAAGATTTTACAGAAATCAACAGTAAAAGTGTAACAGGAACACAGAGAGGCCGTGACACTGAGGCTGTTTTAGGAAGTAGCAGATTTATTTGTGCCAGCGTGACTCAGTGGGCTAATGCTCCCAGGTCAAGCACCCCAGGGAGAGAGGAGAGGGGTCTTACACCTTAGTTTAGGTAAGGGGGGGGTCGTTTTGAGCGATTACACATTTCCTTTGGAATTCACAAGGTTGTACTCAGCAAAATCAGATTTTCAAAGAACAAACAGTCTTCAGGAAATGCATGGCAAGAAGGATTGTAAACTGATAACTTCAAAAAGAGAGGATTTGGGTTAATTTGTGAATTGGTCACTCTTTTGTATTTCCAGGAAAGGCTCAGTCTTTGGCTATGTGGTTTTCTCAAGCAAATCCAGTCTGGCGGGTTTTCAGAGCTTGCTGACTGATTTTCCAAAGGAACACTTTTAACTGCTATCAGCCCCCTCTCTGCCACAAAAGCACAACTCAATATTTTAGATGGATATACAGATTTGAACAGACACCTGACCAAAGAACATGGCCAAATTGCTAATAAGAATACTAAAAGTTCTTGAAATCAGTCATCAGGAAAACACAAATTAAACTTTAATGGGATTCTATTTCACATTCATAATAGCTAAATTCAAAAAGATCGACAACACCAAATACCGTAAGGAAAATGGGAAGTATGGAAACCCATTCATTACAAATGAGAAGGTCAAATTGAAAAACCACTTTAAGCCCTGTTTGGTGCTTTCTTATAAAGTGAAATGTCCATCTACCCTGCATCCAGGGCATTGATCTTGTGTTCTCCAAAATGGAAAGTCTCTCAAATGTTCATCAGCAGGAGGATGAATAAACAAATGGAATATTAGGAATATAAATGAATCTAAGATCCATTATATTGATCAAAACAATCCAGAAACAGAAAAAATACATACTATACAATTGTATTTATATAGTCTAAGAACAGGCAAAACTTACCTATGGTGAGAGGAATAAAGACAGTGGTTTTCTCTGGAGTACTAGGAAATATTCGAGGATGAAAATATTCTACCTACTCTGAAATGCTTGTTACACAAGAATATACATTTGTCAGACTCTGCATGTTGTACCCTTGTCGTTGTCTTTTTTTTTTTTTTTTTTTTTTGAGTTGAAGTCTCACTCTGTTGCCCAGACTGGAGTGCAGTGGCCACTCCCGGCCACTGCAGCCTTGACCTGCTGGGCTCCAGCGATCCTTCCACCTCAGCCTTCCAAGTGGCTGGAACTACAGGTGCACGCTACCACACCCGGCTCATTTTTTGATTTATTATAGAGATGAGGTCTGGCCAAGTTGCCCAGGCGGGTCTCGAACATGCGGGCTCAGGCAATTCACTCACCTCGGCCTCCCAAAGCACGGGATTACAGGCTGAGCCACCGAGCCCGGCCATTGTCTTTCTTTTATAACTTTGTTTTATTATAGTGATATGGGGTAAAAATCAGGATTGGTATCTACATGCCAGTGAAGTTTGGGCCACTGGTTGGTCCTCACTTCCCCTGGTTTAGGACCAGGTACCCTTTGTGCTGTTACATGCCCACCCCCTCCTCCCTCCCCAGGCCGATCCCTCCCTTGTGTTATTGCAATTAACATTCAGGTCTACTTATGAGTGAGAACATGTGGTATTCGGTTCTCTGTTTCTGTGATAGATCGCTGTGAATGATGGTCTCCGATTCCATCCAATTACTTGTAGTTGCCCTGAACAGAGATTTGAAGCATACATTAATTTTACCTCGATAAAAAGAAACTATCTTCCTACAAAAAGCCTCCTTTAGTTGATCCTACCCAACTCTAAATGGACAACCTGAAATTGTGAATCACTAATTCAATTTGCAACTCTGGTGGGACCACATTAAAAAAGTATGCTTTTATGTAATTTATATAGTTGTCTTCTCATATACAAAATCATAGAATTGGAGCACATGGCTTTAGGGTATAACGTTCAGTCATAAGATTTTATATGTCTATACTTACTAAGTTTAATTCCAAAGTGGAATAACTCAGGCCAAATGAAGGTTTCTACAGGGCCGGGACCAACCAAACTGTATGTTTTTAATATCCGTAATGCTTCCCAAAATAGGTCTTTTCAAATAAAATCAATAGTGAAGTTTGATTTGGGCAGATAGCGCAATTTCATTTGCCTTGTACACAGCATCAAGATGACGTGTGTAAGAGGGAAGAGAGGTAAACGGGATATATCCACCAAGAGGAGAGAGAAGCTCTGCATTGGAGGAAGCCAGCATTAGAATAACTGAGGCTTGGAAAGCTGGATTTGTGGTGGAATAGAGCATAACAGCTATCACTTCCAAAAAATGTATTATCCCATGCTCATTTTTCTGATTGCATGCAATATTTAGAAATATTCCAAAAGTGTCTTTTAACACTGGTTTCAAGTCCTGTGGGCTTCCAAGAGAGGTTTGATCAAAGTATATATCTCCATAAATCTGTCTGCTTGCCCAAAATTCATCATAGGTGATGTTAATCCCATGAGATCTAGTGTGATCCTAACTTATAATTTGGCTTCAGTTTAATTTCAGTTACCATATTCAGGACAGCATAAATAATCCTATTTACACATTTGATTCAAGTGTACATAATACACTGAAGAAAAATGAAAATTGTGAGTGAGGAATAGTAAATTGTCTTACATTTAAACAAAAAATCAAATAGGGTCCTTGTACTTGAAAAGTTGCTTTGTCCTGTAAGTATTTCCTGGTTGCTTTTTATTTTTTTTAAGTGAGAAAAGAGCAATCTATCTGTTTGTAGAGCTCCATTAGCTGTATGCCTAGGATTTTACAAGCATAAAACTTTGATATAGAAAAATTAGATAGGAGGAAAACAGAATTTTGCTTTATCATAACTTGGAGTCTATTTCCAAGATATTGGCATGCCCTTTCTAAGCAAGTTCTTACTAAGAGTTCTCTTCCTTAGCCCTCTGAGAATCAGCAGGGCCTGACTTCAATCCACCAGTGAAGTCAGTACAAAAACCCCTGAACGCTCCCAGCCTCACCATCGTGCTGTCTCCTTCTGATCCCTTCTTTTTTCTAAAAGCAGTACTTTCTCCTTTTCAGGTATTCAGGGTTTCCCTACTGCTTCTGTGTGAGTCAATGGATTTAAAATACACTCAAGCTGGGCATGGTGGTTCATGCCTATAATCTCAGCACCCTGGGAGGCCGAGGCAAGAGGATTGCTTGAACCCAGGAGTTCAAGACCAGCCTGAGCAACATAGCCAGACTCCTGTCTCCAAATAAATAAATAAATATGCATGTATAATTTTTGCTAAAATACAAAGGGGTAACATATACACCCACTCAAAAAGGTGTATCTTGCAATTCTCTGTCCCATTACCCTGCCACATGTTTCTTTCCAGCATGTGTGTTTTTGTTTGTTTATTGTCTGCTTCCCGCACTAGTACATTATTTTATTTTCCAGTTCTTTGTGCTGGGGCATAGAAATGCAGTTAATGTGTCATATTAACCGTGTAGGCAGGAAAATCGCTACATCCACTTATTAATTATAATAGTTAGTTGTGTATGTATCACTATATGTGAAGCCATGGTGCCTGTGAATGATGTTTCCTTTCTTCCTTTTCAACCTTGATAAATCTATCACTTTTCCCTGCTAAACACCACCCTCAATCCTCTGACAAGATATTGAGTGGTAGTATTGATTGACATTCTTGTTTCATTTCCATTCTCAAAAAAAATCTTTATTTTACCTTTGCATAGATACACTTTATTGTATAAGTATAGATAAGTCTGTGCCATCGTAAGTTTAGCCAAGATAACTTTCGATAAGAGTCACTTTCAGTAAGGATCATACCATGTCTAACTTAGAAAAGAAACTTCAAAGCATCTGCCCAGCCGGGCTCGGTGGCTCAGCCTGTAATCCCGCGCCTTGGGAAGCTGAGGTGAGTGGATTGCCTGAGCCCGCGGGTTCGAGACCTGCATGGGCAACTTGGTGAGACCTCATCTCCACAGTAAATCAAAAAATTAGCCGGGCGTGATAGCGCACGCCTGTAGTTCCAGCTACTTGGAAGGCTGAGGCAGAAGGATCGCCGGAGTCTAGCAGGTCGAGGCTGCGGTGGCTGGGAGCGGCCGCTGCATTCCAGTCTGGGCGACCGAGTGAGCCTCCAACTCTAAAAAAAAAAAAAAAAAAAAGCATCTGCCCAATTTTTTAAAAACATTCGATGAAGTTCTGAAAACTGAATCATCATTCTCCATATCTTTTCTTCTAGTCCAGTTTAACTTCTAAATCAATGCCATTCAAAGTTCTTGCCTAAGAGTATCAGACTTGCCTTGACTTGTAAGCCCATGAAAGAATGAATAATCACTTCTTCTGTTAAAGGATGACCTAGCCCTTCTGCAGAGTTGTGTTATCACCAAATAAGTCTAGCAGCACTTTGTAAATCAGCCAAATACCACATACTGACCATAAAAGTCTCTGTACATGAAATATTCCATGTTTTACTAAGGAAATAATATGACTAGGGAAATAGTGTAAAAGGAAATCATACCATGCCATTCAGCACTGTATCCTCTTAGAAAATGATGTAATGATAGGATCATTTCTTCAACATTTATACCCTACCACAGACAATGTCCTATCAGCTTTCATCTTTCTCATTACTGGATGTAAATGAAAGGAACCAGGTGACCGATGTACTTATGTTCACTTCAGTAACCATAGTAATTCATAGTGTCCCCCAAAGACAATAATAATGACTTTATATATCCTTTCTTAACAATTTCTATCTAAAGCGATAGCATGGAGATTGTCTACAGTAGTCCATGAAAAAAATTAATTACTCACTCCAAGATTCTGTGTCAATTTCCCATCTAAATATGGATTTTTATTAATGTTCATTGTAATAGCATGAAGAAACTAATATTTTATTGTGATTTTCTGGGGAGAGAAAGTAAAAGTATCTGATTTGAACTGACCTAAGTGGTACTACGAGGACAAAGTCATTTTATTCTCCAACTTCCAAATTTATGCCCTGAGAAGCACAGGGACTTAGTAAATGCTCATCACGATGCTGATGTTACATGTCAAAGAAAAGTTATTGAATTAAAGACACATGCATAAAGGTGTGCATGTGTTTTTGCATGGCTTGCACAAGACTGTTTTATCAGACACATTTTCCAAATAGTCTGGTGAGAACTTGTCTAAGAGGAAAGGCTTATATTTTTATCTATTTTATTTACAAATGCAGTTCCTTTAAAAAAAATAGTTCCTATCAAAATAATCTAGCATGACTGAATGCATTCATAGAACAAATCTTCATTAAAAAATTGCAGTGAAAACAAACATTTTCATTAACAGGTTGAAGATAAGCATGTTTATTTTCTGAAAGAAAATAGCTTATTTAGCAAATGCTTGCCAGCAGGTGCCTAGCCAACCGGTAAGTGATGGAGTTGAAAAGAAAAACTAATTTTTGAACCCAAGTTCAAGATTAAATGCATTAAATTACTCAGGCTTTCTAAAAAGCCTGATTTCTTGAAAGCACAATGAAATCAGTTTACTTAAATGAAAAAAGAAAATACTTTCTTTATAGTCACTGTTTGGCATCCACCCCTCCCAATCTACTCCTAGTTTCGGGGGTGAAAGTCAATGCCATCTTTAGGTGCTTTTATATTCAAGTGACAACAAGAAATATGCCTTGGACTGCCTTCTGCAACCCCGAGGAATTCACTTGAAAGACCACCACCATCACCAAACCACCAGGACCTGGAGCACACTGGCCACAGTACTCCTGATACAGACGGTGCTCTCTTAACTCTCACCCTACTTATGGACTTAAGAGGTCACGTCTTAGTTTACTTGGTATTGGGCAAGGTCACCACCACTGCCTATACCTCCATGCTGTGGTTTCTCTTGCAGATTCATAAAAAGAATAGACAGCTTTATTTAAGGACACCAAAATTTAATGTTCATACAATTTCTGTGTTGCAAGATAATATCTATTTTATTTTTTTTCCAACCATAAAAAGTGCTAAAGTCAATCTTGCTTCTAGGGTAAGTAAGACAAACATGCCCATCAGGCTTGGATTGTCCAAACCCTCCAGAGAACAGATTGGAAGCAAGCAAGTGATGAATCGAGGAACTCACTTAAAAGACTACCACAGAAGTCCACGTGATACATAATGGCAGCCAGAACTAATGTTTTGCTAAAGGAATGGAAACAAGTAAATGAAAGTTAGATACGTTTCAGATAAAACAGATAAGACTTGGTGATGTGTTAACTTTAAACACACCATAGTCTGTGTTTTTCTTTTTGGTTTTTTTTCTGGTGAAGATGGTCCACATTTAGAAAGAAAATAAACTTTTTTGAACACTAAAGAATTATATTGTCTGGGCTGAGTGACTCAGCCTGTAATCCCAGCCCTTTGGAAGGCTGAGGCAAGTGAATTGCCTGAGCCCACGGGTTCAAGACCCATGCGGGCAACTTGTCGAGACCTTGTCTCCACAGTAAGTCAAAAATTAGCCGGGCATGGTAGAACGTGCCTGTAAGCTGGCTGAGATGGAAGGATCGCCTGAACTCAGCAGGTTGAGCCTGTGGTGACCGGGAGCATGCCACTGCACTCCAGTCTGGGCAACAGAGTGAGACTCCAACTCAAAAAAAAAAAAGTTTTTTCTTTGTATTTTTTGTTTGCAAAGTATCCATGATACCCACTGAGTTTGAAACTAGGGCTATGTCTCTCTTTCTCTCTCTCTCTCTCTCTCTCTCTCTCTCTCTCTCTCTCTCTCTCATATTTAATGTATTAGAGCTATAAGAAGTTTTTAGACAATTGACAATACTTATAAGAGAAATAAAACATTACATATATAAACATGGCTTAAACTGAATGAGTGACATACACACAATTTGTAAACGGGATTAAACATTAATTAAAAGCTCACTTAAGGGCCCACTTTTTGCACAGAAAGGATTATACAGAGCTACTTTGATTTTTAAAACTTAATCTTCAAGATTTTTTTATTTTAAAGATGTGGGGTACAATTCAGGATTAAGTATGTAAGTGGCTACCATACAGGTGAAGTTTAGGCCTACCATTGATCTTCACGTTTGTTTGGGATCCAGTACACTTATTTATGTTACGTAGCCCCCTGCCAGGCTCTTTCTCGCTCTCTCTATTTTTTTTTTTTTTTTTGGAGTCAGAATCTCCCTCTGTCTCACAGGCTGGAGTGCAGTGGCATGCTCACAGTCACCTCAGCCTCAACCTGCTGGGCTCCAGCGATCCTTCCACCTCAGTTTTCCAAGTAGCCGACACTACAGGTGCTCGCTGCCACGCCTGGCTAATTTTTTGATTTATTTATTGTAGTGATGAGGCCTCACCATGTGGCCCAGGCAGGTCTTGAACACCTGGGCTCAGGTAATCCTTTCACCTCAGCTTCCCAAAGGGCTGAGATTACAGGCTTGTGCCACCCCACCTGGCCTCCTTTCTTATTGTATTATGATAAATGTTGGGGCTCACTTATAAGTGAGAACATGTGGTGCTCAGATCTTTGTTTCTGTGATCGATCATTGAGTATGATAGACTCGAAGACCATCTAAGTGGCTGCCAAGTCCATAATTTTGTCCTTCTTTATGACTGCATCATATTCCATCTTTCATATATACCACATTTTTTTGTAACCAGCTCACTTTTGATGGGCAGTACAGTTGATTATATGTTTTTGCTATTGTGAATGGTGCTGCAATAAACATGCTTGCACAAGTATATTTTTTGTAGAATGATCTGAGCTCCTCCAGGTATATTTCTAATAAGGGGATTGCAGGGTTATATGGAAGGTCAATTTCTAGATATTTTAGAAATCACCATACTGTTTTCCAAAGAAGTGGAAGGACTTTACAATGAAACTACAAAACACTGCTCAAATAAATCAGCCTGTTAAAGAGAAGAAAAGTTTCAAATCTAGGTCTTTCATAAGCTTTTGATTCAATTTAGAGATAGTGTTATTAGTCTTTATAAATATAGCAAATGCTGGGGCTCTCTTTCCTGTTATAAACCATATAGAGTTAAGGTCAGGGATAGGGAAAGGAAGGCGAGTTGGGGAGAGTCTCGCAGGGAAGGGGTCGTCTGAACTGGGCTCTTCCTGTCACAGAAGGAGAAGGAAAGCCTTACAATTAGAGAAAATTGCCCAAGAAAATGTGTGGAGTTACAAGAATATGCCAAGTTGGGGAATTTTTAAGTAGTCCTGCAAGAGGAAGAGCTATAAGAGAATGAGGCATGAGTGATAATATTGAACTTGATTATAGAGTGCTTTTTCTTAAAGCCATGCCAAGAAGTTTGTATAGTTCTCCTAGTTTAAGTCAAATTTAAAGTACGGAGATACACTAAATACAAATAAGGAAAAGAAAAGCCTTCTTTCCCTAAATATCTGCTCTGGTGAGCTAAAAATTCATAAAGCTCATAGCCTGCCTGAAGGCAATAATAAAATAGAACAAAAAATACCAGGAAGATCTCATTATAGCCATTCTAGCAGTTAGAACCTTATTTTATGGAAAGAAAATGCAGCATGAAAGTCTCACTAGGACAATTTATAATGCTGCTCTTTTTAATTCCATTTAATGCTTTCGAACTATTTCAAAAATTGAACTAGATAATTGATTCATGATTCCAATTGTCATAATTTGTAATACCAACACACTGGTTCAGCATAAACCATACCCCACCCAAATCCTCACGAGTGAATATTTTATGATTAAAGCTTATTATTTTCTAAAACAAAACAAAACTTATGCTTTCTTGTTTTTCTATATTTTACTGGCTATCTTCATTTGTTCCAAATATTTCAAGGGCACACTAAATCAACATGTCCAAGATGTATCTTATATTCCCGTGCAAATGTGCTTTTCTTTTCTCTCTCTCTTTTTTTTTTTTTTTTTTCCTATTTACATACTGGTAGCAACAAGTCATGGAAGATGAAATACTAGCAGTTATCTGAAACTCTTTCTCACACATAACCTGTAACTACTACATTCTACAGATTTTATTGCTAAATACACCTCAAAGTTTCTTCTTCTGCCTGTTACCATTTTACGCTTTGCTCTGTTTCCAGTCCATGCCAATGAAAAAAGGCAACAGCCCCTCAACCGGTCATTGTCCTTCCTGCTCCCCTCCAATAATTCCTGCAGGAATCATCCTTCTAAAACACAAGGCACAGCATGCCATTCCTTTGCTTAAAACCATTCAATACTTTTGTTTCGCTTAAAGGATACAATTATAAGAAGACAGGACTGAAAAGGATAAAATTAACTTGATCCTCATTCTCAAGGATTTCATATCTCTAATCGAGGGAGCAGGCCAAACACAAGCAAACAGATATCAAATTATCCATTTAACAAGAAGGTTAAAACAAAGCTGGGTGATTTTGAGAGAATTACAGGACGCAGATGAGGTAGCTTCTTTGGACGGTGTGGCAGAGATGACATTGGCGGTGAAATCTGAGTGATAGCAAGGCATCCCCCATGCACAATGTGGGGCATGGGGATTCTAGAGAAAGGTGGCAGTGAGTTCAAAGCTCTCGTGGTGGCAGTGAACTTGGCACAGTTAAGGAAATAGAGAGGGCCCATGTGGCTGGGGCCCAGGAAGCAACGGAGAGGGTGTGGTAACATGGGGCAGGAGAGGCAGGTAGAAACCAGATTATGAGACTTTCACAACAGAAGCAGGATCTTGGCTTTTATTCCCATCCAAGTGGAAGATAAGTGATCACATGACTATTCTAGCTCCAGTGAGGGGAATGGACTCATAAGAGGAACAGGACTGGCAGCCATTCAGCAAGGAAGGGTGTGGCTTAGAGAAAGGTGGATATCTGCCTGGGAAAGGGGGGCACACCTCGTTGATAAGGGTACCTGCACAGTGAATATCTGTATACCTAGCCCTGAATTGTACCCCACAACTTTAAATT
This sequence comes from Tarsius wallacei, assembly GCA_963574415.1. Taxonomy (NCBI): domain Eukaryota; kingdom Metazoa; phylum Chordata; class Mammalia; order Primates; family Tarsiidae; genus Tarsius; species Tarsius wallacei. The sequence goes on along the minus strand of CAUYQG010041023.1, from coordinate 1,159 downwards.
TTAAAAAAAGCCGGGCTCGGTGGCTCAGCCTGTAATCCTGCGCCTTGGGAGGCTGAGGTGAGTGGATTGCCTGAGCCCGCGGGTTCGAGACCCGCCTGGCCAAGCAAGACCTCATCTCTACAATAAATCAAAAACTAGCCGGGCATGGTAGCGTGCGCCTGTAGTTCCAGCTCCTTGGAAGGGTGAGGCGGAAGGATCGTCAGAGCCCAGCAGGGCGAGGCTGCGGTGGCCGGGAGTGGCCACTGCACTCCAGTCTGGGCAACGGAGGGAGACGCCAACTCAAAAAAAAAAAAAAAAAATTTAAAAAAAAAGAGAAAGGTGGAGGGGGTTGATGGAAACGTACAGATACCTGGTGCATGTGGAGGTAACGAAGATCGGAAGAGTGAGGGGTTGAGTGTGGGGGGGGCGAGAAAAGGAGGAGACCGAGAGTAGATCTGGGATCTGACTTATCACCTGGCTGGATGAGGGTGCTATTTACCAAGGAAAGAGAAGTTGTGTACTAAATGGAGAAACAAGAGTTTTATTTTGAATATGTTAATTATAAGATACATATTATATGACAAGCGTATACTTCAAGTAAACATCTGTATGCACAACTTTTGCAATTACAAGGGGAAGTCTTTGATGGAGAAAAAATGTGGAAATTATAAACCTACACAAAGTTAAATACACAGGACTCAATGCAATTTCTAAGACACAAAAGAAAGAGGCCCAGGCCTAAGCAGGGGTATTTCCAATGTGTGTGTGTGTGTGTGTGTGTATGTGTGTGTGTGTGTGTGTGTTCTAGGAACACGTTGGCCTCAGTGTACCAGATAACATTGTAGTGAGAGGCTGAGTTCAGCTTCAGTGAATTTTTTTGGAGGTTCTTTCAACACGTTTAGTCGTAGAGGAGAAGATTATCTCATTAGCTCTTCATCCTCTGTACTGACCACAATAATGTGTGTCCAATGGCTGCTGAATTAAATTGCCCTTCCTCCAAGTCACACGAAGAATAATGTGCAGAATGACCTTAGGGCTTTTTTTTTTTTTTTTTGAGTTGGAGTCTCACTCCGTCACCCAGACTGGAGTGCAGTGGCCGCTCCCGGCCACCGCAGCCTCGACCTGCTGGGCTCCGGCGATCCTTCCGCCTCAGCCTTCCGAGTAGCTGGAACTACAGGCG